>VDFB02271358.1:787975832-788044017 GCA_007258455.2 Sequoia sempervirens
GAGGCTCAAATACCTTTTTCCAGAAATCCTCATGGCAGACCCATATGCAGTCATTACTTTCAGGACTCATGCAACCGTTTCCAAATTAAGGAGTCCTCTCCATTTTCAAGCAAATGCAGATGATAGTTGTAAAGCTGAACTCCCCCTTATTTTCTTTTTCGGTCAGTTACCATTCCCCCTCCTTCTCCCTTCATTGCATATGCTATAATTAGCCTAGTATTCATTTTTGCATGTTCTGCAGTGCTTTTAATTTTGTAACTGCTTTCTGAAGATTCCCTGCCTTTTTCTATTTTTCTTGCTTTCACCCGAGTTCAAGACTTATCTTTTTTTAAGTTTTATTAACCTTCACTTCACCTTCCTTACTAAATCATTATCCTTCCATCAAAAGAAATTACCAATATGACTTAACTGTAACTTCCATTTTTCCTTAATAATTCATTAAATCAATTTATTAGTTTATTATTTTTATTTCTAATTCATTTAAATTATATAGGGCTTGATTTTTAATTAAATTACCTAATAAAACAAAATCATACAAAATATTACTTTGTAAGCAACTTAATTAATTACTTCATAAAATTACTTATTTTAACCAATCTTCTCCATTACGCCACTACCCCTATTCATGATTTTATAATTGACTCTTTAATATATGAAACAAGTAGATCAACTATTAAATATTTAATAAATATTTAATAATTTAATCTTTCTTTTAGTTATAATAAAATATATTTATTTTTAATAAATATTTTCACCTTAATTTATTTAAACTAAATAAATTATTAATAATATTTATTTAATCAAAGAAAATAACAATAAAACAAATTAAAATCAAATGATACCCTACCTCCCACAATTGAAAACAATATGACGATATCACAGACAGAGGGACACTACATAAGATGTGTTAAAATTTATTAACCATATGGTCAATTGTGTGGCATTGAATAAATATAAGTGATGCATTATTTTTCAATAAGTTTTATATATTTCACTAGTTGAATTCTATTTAATTGTTTAACATATATGTAAAAATAACTATTGTTTTTGGTGGAGGAACAATATTTTGGGATCATATTCCTTACTTTTTTGGAGAAATTGATCTTATGCAAAGAAACACCATCTAATAGAAATTTATTTTAGATGTATGAGAAACTAGAAAACTGTGAGGCTTTCAGTATAATATTTCCTAGTTATTTTAGTTCACATTTTCTTATTAATTATTGTAGCATAAAAAATTATCACCCTTGACAATTTAGCACTATGCTTTGTCCCCCCTAAATTGTTGATCCTAATTGAGCATCTAATTTCCTAAATTATGCATTATGAAGCCTATGTGTACCATTTTCTGAGAAATTGAAAGCATTGAACAAACAAATTAAATTGATATTTCCTCCCTAACACTTAATTTCTTCGAAAAAAGGGCCAAGAACCATTCATGCTAGGGTGTATGGGTCCCCATATTCTATCGATCAACAATTTTGGATATGTCAATTTGTACATTGTAACATTCAAAATTCAAGTTATAAATGTCATATTTTGAAATTTAATTTACAAGAAATTGAATAAATTCCTAGTCTTCTCACCATTTGAAATGACAAAAATATTTCATAAGAAATTATTATAAGCAAAAGAACTATCAAACAATTCAAGATCCTAACATGATGTCAAGTCTTATGTGAGTTTATATGTTTTTATGTTATCATTGTTTTGTGAAGGCTAATACTTTTGTAGGTCTTCAAAGAATTTAAGAAATAAGGAAATGAAGATCCAAATATTTGAAGTGATGTGTATGAATTCACTCCTTCAAGGAAGTTATCGAAGGGTTTTGAGTTGAATCACTTTGTGATTTCATATTTTTTTCTGATCATTTACCATTTTAGCATTGGCATTGCCATTGTGGAAGTGTAAAGACTAACATGAGGTTTGACTAAGGCAAACCCCTCAATGAAAAAACATTCCTTCTCTTTGTGAATGTGAAGATATTAATTTTTAAAAGGATTGAAGGAAGCTTGACGGTAAATTTTTCATTGTTGCATTTGAAGCCCTACATCTTGTCATCTCATGGAAACGTACCTACAAAATTATCTAATTATGTTTCAACAACTTTTCAACCAAAAATCAAAATTTCATATATGTCATTAGATGATAGAAAAAGTATGGAGCATACCCCTACAAGGACCCATATGCCCTTGGGTGAATCAATCTTCTGAGAGTGATTAATTTTTTTTTTTGGATAGGTACATAGTCCCTTTCCCTTCTTAGATCTACCTGCAATTCACTATTTTAGTCTACTCATTGTCAGATTATTATATTTTTCATATTAGGGCACATAGTCTAATTAGGTTAATTAAGGAAAAACCATTCCATTCCATTCAAAGACTCTAAAATATGTAGATCCAAGTTTGATTGGCTCACCCTCATGGTTTAAAGTCAATCTTTATAGCTTTCCAATCTCCATCTTAATGAAACAATAGAAAAACACATTCCCTCAACACACACCCATTTCCAACCTTGGGTTTATACATTTAGACCTAGGGTTTGTATTCTTCTTGTTTTCAATTGTAACATTCCAATCTATTTCAAATAGCTTCAAAATTCACTATTCCTTATTCGCCTACTTAATATTTTTCTTGGGAACCTCTAGTGCCCATATATGACGTGAAAATAAATTCAAGAGAATTAAATTGGATGTATTTTTTTGTGAACCATCATAGTTATACTTAAATTGTTTGGGGGTATATCATAATTGTATATTTATGTATTTTTGAAATGATCAAAATTTAATCATTACTAGTTTTTAATTTACAATATCTATTTGTAAAGGCCTTTCAATGTGATCAAATTTTAATGAAGTAACTAAAAAATAATTAGTTTAGTTACTCTTATAGAAAAAATTACATTCAAGTTAAATGAATGTACTAAATCCATAAATTTATATGATAGGATAGAGATACAAAAATAACGGTAATGATATCAAATTAATTTTCTATGAATTTGTATAAAATTTGTATTTTTTCTTCATGGAATCATAATATTGTACTGTTAGAAATTGTCACCCTTGAAAATTTCATAATAAGTTTTGCTTCCGCCTATGTGATTTAACCTAATTATACATTTATTTGACCATTTTATGAATATTTTCAGAAAATTAAACATGGGAAATGAAATTATGCATTTCATATTGTCCCTTGACACTTTTGATCTCAAAAAATAGGAATCTAGTCTAGGGCACACTACACCCTAGAATAACATTTTTGGATCCATATTTGAATATGTCAATTTCAGTAATTTATTACTTGAATTTCCAATTTCAAATGTTGGTAATTAGTGTTTTATTTTTAGAAATTAGAATAATTGCATATAAATACACCATGGGAGAAATTATCAAATTTAGACATAACACTTTAAAATTGAACAAATTTAAGATCGTAAAATCAATCTAGCAGCATTTTTACAACACTTATATCAATCTAGTTAAAGTTTGCAAGATATGAAAATGAAGGATGCAATTTATTTTGAAGGAGTTATTGTGATCAATCATGCCAAATCATGAAGACGTATTGATTCATCCTCTACATGCTAGTTACCATAATATGTTATGTAAATTATGAGATAAACTTATGTAAGTTGTTCAAGTATTCAAGGCATCCATCAATCCACCTATGTGTGGAATCTCTTATTCAATGGTCTTCACATAAAGGTAACATTATCATATGTTATTTATCAATTTCAGTCAATTATTATTTTTTTGGCCTCTACCCAACACAAGGTATTCCCTATTGATTGTCATCCATCATTGTACACAAAGGTAGGATTACAAAAATGAGGTTTGAATTATGCAATACCCTATACAACACCCTCGTTTCCCCTATTTTCATGTGTGTAGGTGAGATAGGGTAGTTTCAATAGGTGACAATATTAGGAAATAGAGTGCAAACCTAAATCCACATCTCTAAAATTTTAGATCTAGAAAATAACCAAGCCATTCTAGGGTACACTATGTCCTCGTCCTTGCAAATAAAACCCAAATTTGTTGTATAGGTTTTTCTCTATGTCTTAGTCTCATATTTCAAGTCATTTTATTATTTTCCATTTTTTTTTTCCACTAAATTAGATTTTCAAATCTAGGGTTACTTGTCAAATAGGATTTTTAAATGGGTAAATACAAAGTTGTCTCACACTTTTATAAAAGAAACAACCAACAATAATAAAACATTAAACTTGAATCCCTAAAAAGTGTCATATTTTTTAAATTTTAAAAGTGTTGTAAACTAATAAAATGTGTGTTTTTTAGTAGATTTTGTGTGTTTTTTCTTTTTTAAATGAAAAGGATATTTTAAAATATTTTTTTATGAATAGAAAATATAATTTAGTTATTGATAAAAATATGAAAAAACAAGTAATTGTCTATAGAAATTTTTATATACATCAATCTTTATATAGTAATTTTTTTTTCTTTCAATTTTGTTATGTATATTTATATCTTGTAATTCTAGTTCATGGATGGTCACCCCTCAAGCTTAGTTCACTTAAGCTTAACTCTGATGGCTTATCCAAAGGTAACCTAGGTTGGTCGAGTGGGTGTGGTGTCATTAGAGATCATAATGGGAATGTAACGCCCGTCATGCAACCCAGAGAACACAGACAAGGCAAACAATTTTTTTTTTTTTAAAACAATACAATTGAACATGTAAGAACATTAGCCATACACACATAACAAATTACATTACGCTATCACACTTAGTTATCTGGGGCATGCGAGGTTACTTCACAAACCACTAACAACGAAAACAAGATAACAACAACACAATTCACCACTTGGAACTATATTCAATGATCACACGAAAAGATAGAAGTGAATTATTAACTTTGGCAATAGAGTCTACTTACTTAGGTCAGCTTACATACCTCTTACATCCTATTTTATCGACAAGTCCTTGCTCCCAATGCCTATACCTGCAAGGTCTACATGACTTGGCACACACATTAGATCAAAGATAGTTAACACATGATCACTAAAAGGAGTGATATAAATCAATGGTAGTTTTTACGTTACCGAAAATAAACGACAAGACTCAAACAAGACTCGGAAGAATAGTCCTAGGGGCCCGACCTAATGCCTCGGGAGCTCATCACTCGATGGCCTTGCCTACGTATATAATTCGCAGAGGCACCGTAGTTCGACAACTTGAGCTGCTCCAACTCATTGACTGACCAACCAAGGATTCACTCAAAAGACACTCAAGGAGGTATCTACCCAAACACAAAGTAACACAACACCACAAATACACGCTAAACTCAAACCTCTATACGTAAGCATTATGTGACCCATACAAAATTACATACTATAAGAGTGGGTATGCAACCCTTTCTAGGGTCCATAACCCCAGAAAGTTTCTTATGCGGCTGCCACCCACTTAGGTGAAGCCGAAGACGGATGACTAGGTAAGCATAAAAAAAAGAAATAATAAAATAACAATTATATTCTATTTATTTATTTCTTGGTTCACCATTTGACTTCCACATAATAAGAGATCATTTACGTCCCACATAGACTCGTCATATGTCACCTAAAGTCACATAACACCACAAGTGCAAGGACTACCATAGTGACATTTATACTAAAATAGTCCACATTCTATGATTTACAAAACTACTCATAATTCCTTATTTAATCAATTTCATAATGAAACAGGAACACAATAACCTAAACAATTATAAAATTAACATAAACTGGCATTCATCCGTTAAGTGACTTAAAGGAATTCAACATTAACAAAAGTTATCTAATTGTTTGAATGAGTCCCCTAACTACCTAACACAATTAAATCAATCTTAAAACCTATTTTAAATTTTCAATCTACTTGTGTAAATCAAATAGTCCCAAAATATCAATTGCTTAATAATATCTTTCACCTTAACACCTAGACATATATTATTCTAATCATGATATTATATATATAATAAAATTCAGATTTAAATAGAATATTCCAAAATATAAATGGCAACATTATTTGAATAGTCTTACATATATAAACACACACAATTACTTACAAAGACGAATCACTAAACATTTATCAAGACCACATGAATTGCATGCTATTAATTTCAATTTTCAAATTCCATAGTAGTAAACATGAATGCAATATATATGACTATGGTCATACCTTGGTGTTCCAAGGATATTCGATATCATTCTAGTTTCCTTAGAATAAAAGAAACCCTATACGGAGTCTTAGAATGAAAACTAAACAATCTTAAATGTAATAAGATAAATGGGATTCATACATGTATGGCATCAAAATCAGCAATAAGTTGAACCTGGTAGCATGCAGAATTTCACTTTACAAATTTCAATATGCAAAATTTATTGCTCTATAGATATGGTCTAATAACTTATCTCTAACAAAATTTAAAGGCTGCTCATAAGAATTGATTTGGCCAATCAATTGCAAATATAGTTCAAATTACCAATAACGGTACCTCCACTAGACAGAGAGTTTAGTTACGCAGGTTGTGAGAGTTTGAGCTTAGAGGATGACAAACATAGGTGGAAACTTTGACAAGAATCCTACTCAATACACACAGCAAAATATCATCTCCCTAAAATACAGGCAAGGCGACTACCACTACTATCATGCTCTCTTAACTAGCCACTACATAATTATTTACATTTCAAAATAGTAACAACTTAACATATAACGCATTATTTAATATTTGAATCAAATACAATATTTACTTTATTTTTACTTATAAAAAGGTAATAAAGTTAATATTAAAATAAATAATTATAATTACATCAAAATATAAAGAAAAATCTCATAATTTATTTCTTAAAATTAAACATTTAATAACAAAATATTTTATTAACTTATATTCAAAATATCAAAGTTATATACCTAACTAATATATAATTATAAAACTACACAATATAACAAGTGAAATAAATTAAAATTAAATTAAACTAAATTAAAATTATGCATTTCTCGCTAATTATAAGAATCTAAGGAATGAAGAATCGATAGGGTGAGCTTAGGGTGCGTCTGAACCTTCAAGAAGGCCTATCATCCTTAAAAACATAGATTATATAACATTTGAGGGTATAACACAGCGTATAAACCGACTGTCAAAAGAAGAATTTTGAAGGCAGCGTACACTTTTGACTATCTAATACCTACGTAGCGAATAGTCACAATTCCAACAGGCAGAACGAAGAGGAGATACTTAGCCTAGAGAGAAGTGAAGTAATGGATCTAAGGAATTGACTTGCCGATGGGTCATGCAAAGGAGCTAAATAATGGTTTTGCGAGTCAGACACAGGACTGCAATGCAGACCATGAAAATGCCAATGATTATCATGGAAGATGTAAGGTGTGACAACATTATAATCAAAGACGATAATCTCGAGGGAGATATTAATGATGCTAAAGGAATAATCTAATCAAGCAGACTACTATAGAAATACACGCTGCGTCTACACAGTATCAGTCCGATCCACAAGGCAATAATGTGTAAAAACTAAAGCAGTGGAAGAGACCGCTAGATTTTGTGCTACTAGAATGAAGGGCATAAATAACAACTGTATATATGTATACAAAAAAAAAATGAAGGAGACTACTAACGTACGCAGAAATTGGAGGCATAAACAAAAAGGCATGTAAACTGTTTGACGAAATGCCTCCAAGAATTGTGGTCTCTTGGAATGCAGGAGCAAGCCAATGCAAATCCCGAAGGCTGTTAAGCCATGTTTCTAACCAGTGATGCCTTGAAATGGACTGCTGAAAGAAAATTTTGTAATAGAATCTTCATCCAATGGATCACAACCCCAATGAGACCGAAACCCTTCATACCAAATCATCACACAATATATATTGAAATTACCATAGACATAAATGCTCGTCTCTTAAACATTCATCGAATGTATGTTGAATTAGATCATTCTAAAATCCTCCTCTAGCGATCAATGGAGGAAAGAACTACTCAGTCGGATAAGTCTTACGGTGGTAGTGGTCTCGATCTGCGATCATGAATCTGCTACCTTCATCTCGCGAGCAGATGCATGCCTTCAAGCACTGTAGAACATATGCCTCTTTATTATGTTTCTTAGTTGGGGTGACTGAAGATTGATGTCCCTTTTTTTTTTTGCATGCCATAAGGCGTTGATCAAGTCAGCCCAATCTCTTAATTTTTCGGCCACCATATCTGAGCTTGGGGGTATATCTAAAGTAACATTGAGAATTGTGTACCCTCGGTAAGAGAAGAATTAAGCTCCTCCGGAAACCCTATCCTAAACCTTTTCTGCGGCTGCGGCTTTCTAGTCTGTCACCGGAGGTAGCTTATCTTGCCTTGTGATTACATGAATTTAACGGGTGTACACATCTACACCCGCCTTCATTTGTGCAAGTTGGAAGCCAAAGCCTCCTATTTGGAGAAAAGTCGGCATCATCATCTTCTTGAGAATCATGGCGGCTTCGCTGGCAACTTTCTTTGGAATAGCCTTCATCCCAATAAAGCTTTTTTCAGTCCTCTCTCAACTCTGATATAATTCTATATCTTGTTTGCAGGTCGTGATCAGTTCTTTGAGGTTCAAGCGGGTCTTCCTCATGAATTGACTTCTCAATTGTTTCCTCTTTCTATTAGGAATATTATCCCTGGGTATGTGAAACCTTTCTCTAGGAGGTACATCGTCTCCTATTTCATGCATCTCTCCATCCACGACCCACCATTCTGATTTTTTCTTGGGTGATGGAAGTTTAACAAAAGTCTTTTTAGCACAGGACCTGCTGCTGTCCGCTGCATATAAAAGCTTTGCAGAAGAGATGAGGACATCCTGGGTATTGTGGTGTATTTGTCTCAGTAGGCCAGGCACGATCATTTCTGTAGGTTCTTCTAATAATCTATTCTCTATGTTAGAGTAACTTCCTGTGTTTATGGTATTTATGTCATAATTTCCATGGTATGAATGTACAGGATGTGCGTTGCTGAAAGATTCCGTGTACCATTTTTTTTAAATAAAATCAAATCAAATGAAAGATAATCCCCATTTCTCTCTAAAGCTCCTAAAAATCATAAAATAAATTATATATATATATATATATATATTTTTAAAAGCAAGCTTTTTTTCCTTTTAGATCCGAGTTTTCATTCGTTCTCCCATCTTTTCCAAACTTTTATTTAATTATTTTTCTATTCTTCAATATATTTTTTTTTTGTTTTAATTTCCGCTTTTTACAACTTTTATTTACAAAGCACATTATCTAATTAATTTATATAATTTATTCTAACAATTATCCTCAACAAGATAATTAGTTAAAATAATAAACACAATTTTAATATTTAATTAACATTTAATAAACTCATAACTTTTTCTAAAAATAAATTAAATAAATAAATATTTAAATGTAATTTAATCTAACATTTTAATAAACAATATTACCCTTATATAATTAATCCAATCACAACATATAAAATACCATTTGCCGCTCTTGCCCTATCTTTCTCTTCCGACTCCTTAGCCAGACTACCTGCAACTCAGGTGAGAATGGAGGAGTACTACATCCTCCCCCCTAAAACTCGACTTACTCCTGGAAGTCACATGGCTCAAAATGGAACATAACCACATTAGTACCAAAATTTCTCTAATCTTTAATTGACATACACCTTCTTTCTAAATCATTGCAATAAGAATCACTATTCGGCTTCACATTTGAAAACAATATCTTTTTAACTACTTTTATTTATAATTCCTTACATCCCTTACAATAACATACTGGGTTTCAGCATTAATAACAATAGCAAGTACTCCTATTAAATCAATTTTCCATTTACACAACATCATCTTCAAAATATCATAGAAGGTAGAACACATCAAATGATTACTTTAAATTAACCAAAAATACTCACCATAACATGTTTCAGTAACATATTTAAGTCACAATTTACGATTCTCAATAATAACCAATCCATTTATACCACAGAGTCACAATATACCCACATTTAAGATAGTGTGGTTATCCCTCTTTTACATCAATAAGCAACAACACATAAGAAATATACATCTAACACCTACATACACAATCACATCACCGGTAAAAGCACATCACAAGGCTACACAAGGGTCCACCTGGACACCGGAAAGCATCATACTAATCCATGATACAAAATCCATGAGCCAAGAGCCAATATCCATCTCACAATAAATCCATACCTCACACTCAGTGGGTTGATGGTGTTAGGCCACACACACATGGTGAGACCATCCAAACAAGACCACTATGACTCATCTCTTGTTGTACAAGGTGGTTAGCCTCCAAGAGATAGTCATCACACATAGGTGGGTAGTGGGTCCTAGCTATAAAATAGCCTCACATACCCCCATCCTCAAGGTTCCCTTCGTCTACTTCCTCGTATACACTCACCAAGTTCGCCTCATACGTCCTTGGAGAGGAATCACAATACAACACATAGCCAACCTCGAAAACAATAAGGATAAATTAGTTTAGCCACCAAAGCCATAATTTAAAAGAAAACAAAATTTCAATTTCAACAATAAAGAAATAAATGTGCACAATTTCAACACTAAATCAAATGTAACCACGAGGGCTACGAGCACATAAAATCCCAAAGTGTGGCTAAACCATCACAATCAAATATAACAAGGTGTTAGCTTTCACAATCACTAGAAAATCATCAATAATTATAAAGAAAGTTCACAATCCTGGAAATTGCACTATACAACACTGCGTGACTAGATACTAGCCACCAAACGAGGAAGGAGGGAACAACGTCCGGCTATACAATAGCCCCCATGTGGTGCGGAGTGAGCACGCCATCCACATGACCCAGAGTGTGCTCCTCGGCTACACTCTGCCTCGCGTCGTCACGCGACATGGACTAACCAAGTGGCCCTCGCACTCCTTGGTTGCCCGCATAGGATGTGCACCTCGGCCTCCATCCTGCATCGCATCTCAGTGCGGCGTGGTCATACACCAGCCGGAGAAGGCACGCACTGGTCGTATGCCGCATGGCAGTGTGTCCGTGGCTCCGCGGAAGTAGGCACGCGCTAGACACACCCCGCATAGCGATACCTCGTGGAAAAGGCACACGCAGGTACTCGCCGTCGCCAGAGGTATACATGGCCAGGACCTACCCATATGCTAACCGACCCAAACACTGTCGAAAGCAAACATGAGTATCCCTCTACAAATGTGTGAGGCCCCATTACGCTCATCACACAAGTAGGCTATCATAGCACATCTCATAGTGCACCTTCACGTGTCTAAGCACGTGGCATCGTGTCCTCGAGCCCAGCTCGCTACCATCAACAACACGGCATCATCACCAGCACTATGTCAGAACATTAGTGGGGTGTGGCATCGTATCCATTGCATCATGTCGGAACATGTGCAAATACGGTGTATGCAATACATATGTGGGCATATCAATATGGGGCTACTCGAGCTTCACCTCTCATACGGACGAGGTTCACTCGCTAATGTCAGCTCAACGTCCCTATGGACGGCCAGACCAATACTAACAACCAATGCTGCTATACTCAAAACCGTGGGGTTTAGGCTGGCACATATGAATCAAGTACCCTGATCCATCATAAGGGGAAGTAGTGAGTACGTTTCCTCCGGATCGGTTGAGCTAAGAATACTCTATGTCGCAATATGCATACACTACACACTCCGCCCAAGGAACTTTGTGGCTGCTACTACCCCTTCACAGATTGAGGGACTGGAGAACCAAAAGAAAAGAATCTGTGAAACTATATTTTGGCTACTCATATATAAATTTCAACCACACGTGGGTTGGCCCTCAATCAGGTAACAAACATGCGACACATGAATGGTATGGTTATTTCCACACCAAGAAAAATAATAGTTTTCCCATGGATGGGTACATAGTATCACCATCGCATGGCACACAAAGCAAGCACAGGATACTCACAACACTCAATCAATGCACAGTTACTGGATTCTTACATTTACAGGGGTTACAATTACATGCACAACTCCATTACTCTTCAAAAGATCACATTCCATAAGTACTATTTTCCATATATCTCATGATGCTACAAGCCAATATCATGATTACTATGATCACTTAACAACTCCAATTAATAAATTCACATTCACCTCTATTCCTTCAGTATAACATTTTTGCCTTCATAACATATGCATATGTAGACTAACTTTTCTTATAGCAGGAATATATAAACCGGACAACATAATGGGCTCATATGAAACCAGAGTGCCCAGTGTTAGAACCTTTGCTCTGATACCAAGTTGTAACGCCCGTCATGCAACCCAGAGAACACAGACAAGGCAAACAATTTTTTTTTTTTTAAAACAATACAATTGAACATGTAAGAACATTAGCCATACACACATAACAAATTACATTACGCTATCACACTTAGTTATCTGGGGCACGCGAGGTTACTTCACAAACCACTAACAACGAAAACAAGATAACAACAACACAATTCACCACTTGGAACTATATTCAATGATCACACGAAAAGATAGAAGTGAATTATTAACTTTGGCAATAGAGTCTACTTACTTAGGTCAGCTTACATACCTCTTACATCCTATTTTATCGACAAGTCCTTGCTCCCAATGCCTATACCTGCAAGGTCTACATGACTTGGCACACACATTAGATCAAAGATAGTTAACACATGATCACTAAAAGGAGTGATATAAATCAATGGTAGTTTTTACGTTACCAAAAATAAACGACAAGACTCAAACAAGACTCAGAAGAATAGTCCTAGGGGCCCGACCTAATGCCTCGGGAGCTCATCACTCGATGGCCTTGCCTACGTATATAATTCGCAGAGGCACCGTAGTTCGACAACTTGAGCTGCTCCAACTCATTGACTGACCAACCAAGGATTCACTCAAAAGACACTCAAGGAGGTATCTACCCAAACACAAAGTAACACAACACCGCAAATACACGCTAAACTCAAACCTCTATACGTAAGCATTATGTGACCCATACAAAATTACATACTATAAGAGTGGGTATGCAACCCTTTCTAGGGTCCATCACCCCAGACAGTTTCTTAGGCGGCTGCCACCCACTTAGGTGAAGCCGAAGACGGATGACTAGGTAAGCATAAAAAAAAGAAATAATAAAATAACAATTATATTCTATTTATTTATTTCTTGGTTCACCATTTGACTTCCACATAATAAGAGATCATTTACGTCCCACATAGACTCGCCATATGTCACCTAAAGTCACATAACACCACAAGTGCAAGGACTACCATAGTGACATTTATACTAAAATAGTCCACATTCTATGATTTACAAAAGTACTCATAATTCCTTATTTAATCAATTTCATAATGAAACAGGAACACAATAACCTAAACAATTATAAAATTAACATAAACTGGCATTCATCCGTTAAGTGACTTAAAGGAATTCAACATTAACAAAAGTTATCTAATTGTTTGAATGAGTCCCCTAACTACCTAACACAATTAAATCAATCTTAAAACCTATTTTAAATTTTCAATCTACTTGTGTAAATCAAATAGTCCCAAAATATCAATTGCTTAATAATATCTTTCACCTTAACACCTAGACATATATTATTCTAATCATGATATTATATATATAATAAAATTCAGATTTAAATAGAATATTCCAAAATATAAATGGCAACATTATTTGAATAGTCTTACATATATAAACACACACAATTACTTACAAAGCCGAATCACTAAACATTTATCAAGACCACACGAATTGCATGCTATTAGATTCAATTTTCAAATTCCATAGTAGTAAACATGAATGCAATATATATAACTATGGTCATACCTTGGTGTTCCAAGGATATTCGATATCATTCTAGTTTCCTTAGAATAAAAGAAACCCTATACGGAGTCTTAGAATGAAAACTAAACAATCTTAAATGTAATAACAAGATAAATAGGATTCATACATGTATGGCATCAAATCCTTAGTAAGTTGAACACAGCGCTTTAAATACAATTTCACTTACAAATTTCAATATACCAAAATGTATTGCTCTATAGATATCGATCTAATAATAACTTATCTCTAACAAAATTTAAGACTCACTCATAAAATTCGGTGGCCAATCAATTGCAAATATAGTTCAAATTACCAATAACGGTACCTCCACTAGACAGAGAGTTTAGTTACGCAGGTTGTGAGAGTTTGAGCTTAGAGGATGACAAACATAGGTGGAAACTTCGACAAGAATCCTACTCAATACACACAGCAAAATATCATCTTCCTAAAATACAGGCAAGGCGACTACCACTACTATCATGCTCTCTTAACTAGCCACTACATAATTATTTACATTTCAAAATAGTAACAACTTAACATATAACGCGTTATTTAATATTTGAATCAAATACAATATTTACTTTATTTTTACTTATAAAAAGGTAATAAAGTTAATATTAAAATAAATAATTATAATTACATCAAAATATAAAGAAAAATCTCATAATTTATTTCTTAAAATTAAACATTTAATAACAAAATATTTTATTAACTTATATTCAAAATTTCAAAGTTATATACCTAACTAATATATAATTATAAAACTACACAATATAACAAGTGAAATAAATTAAAATTAAATTAAACTAAATTAAAATTATGCATTTCTCGCTAATTATAAGAATCTAAGGAATGAAGAATCGATAGGGTGAGCTTAGGGTGCGTCTGAACCTTCAAGAAGGCCTATCATCCTTAAAAACATAGATTATATAACATTTGAGGGTATAACATAGCGTATAAACCGACTGTCAAAAGAAGAATTTTGAAGGCAACGTACACTTTTGACTATCTAATACCTACGTAGCGAATAGTCACAATTCCAACAGGCAGAACGAAGAGGAGATACTTAGCCTAGAGAGAAGTGAAGTAATGGATCTAAGGAATTGACTTGCCGATGGGTCATGCAAAGGAGCTAAATAATGGTTTTGCGAGTCAGACACAGGACTGCAATGCAGACCATGAAAATGCCAATGATTATCATGGAAGATGTAAGGTGTGACAACATTATAATCAAAGACGATAATCTCGAGGGAGATATTAATGATGCTAAAGGAACAATCTAATCAAGCAGACTCCTATAGAAATACACGCTGCGTCTACACAGTATCAGTCCGATCCACAAGGCAATAATGTGTAAAAACTAAAGCAGTGGAAGAGACCGCTAGATTTTGTGCTACTAGAATGAAGGGCATAAATAACAACTGTATATATGTATACTAAAAAAAAATGAAGGAGACTACTAACGTACGCAGAAATTGGAGGCATAAACAAAAAGGCATGTAAACTGTTTGACGAAATGCCTCCAAGAATTGTGGTCTCTTGGAATGCAGGAGCAAGCCAATGCAAATCGAAGTGTTAAGCCATGTTCACAACCTACAGAAGGTGATGCCTTGAAATGGACTGCTGAAAGAAAATTTTGTAATAGAATCTTCATCCAATGGATCACAACCCCAATAGAATAAGAAACCCTTCATACCATAAATCATCACACAATATATATTGAAATTACCATAGACATAAATATACGTCTCTTAAACATTCATCAAATGTATGTTCAGATTATGATCATTCTAAAAATACTCACTCTATGATCAGTGGAGAAAGAACTATCGGAGGAGGTCAGATAAGTCTTACTCGGTGGTAGTGGTCTCCTGATCTACGTCATGAATCTGCTACCTTCATCTCGCGAGCAGATGCATGCCTTCAAGCACTGTAGAACATATGACTCTTTATTATGTTTCTTAGTTGGGGTGACTGAAGATTGATGTCCCTTTTTTTTTTTGCATGCCATAAGGCGTTGATCAAGTCAGCCCAATCTCTTAATTTTCGGCCACCATATACGAGCTTGAGGTATATCTAAAAGTAACATGCAGAATTGCGTACCCTCGGTAAGAGAAGGAATTCGCTCCCCTCAAAACCCCCTATCCCTAAACCTTTTCTCTGGCTCGCGTTCTAGTCTGTCTCGGAGGTAGCTTATCTTGCCTTGATTGTAATTTAACCGATTGTACACATCTACACCCGCCTTCATTTGTGCAAGTTGGAAAGCCCGCCTCCTATTTGGAGAAAAGTCAGCATCATCATCTTCTTCAGAATCATGAGCAGCATGTTCCTTGGCAACTTTCTTTGAATAGCCTTCATCCCAATAAAGCTTTTCCCAGTCCTCTCTCAACTCCTGATATAATTCTATATACTGTTTGCACCAGGTCTCGTGATCAGATTCTTGGAGGTTCAAGCGGGTCTTCCTCATGAACTGACTTCTCAATTGTTTCCTCTTTCTATTAGGAATATTATCCCTGGGTATGTGAAACCTTTCTCTAGGAGGTACATCGTCTCCTATTTCATGCATCTCTCCATCCACGACCCACCATTCTGATTTTTTCTTGGGTGATGGAAGTTTAACAAAAGTCTTTTTAGCACAGGACCTGCTGCTGTCCGCTGCATATAAAAGCTTTGCAGAAGAGATGAGGACATCCTGGGTATTGTGGTGTATTTGTCTCAGCAGGCCAGGCACGATCATTTCTGTAGGTTCTTCTAATAATCTATTCTCTATGTTAGAGTAACTTCCTGTGTTTATGGTATTTATGTCATAATTTCCATGGTATGAATGTACAGGATGTGCGTTGCTGAAAGATTCCGTGTACCAATTTTTTAAATAAAATCAAATCAAATGAAAGATAATCCCCATTTCTCTCTAAAGCTCCTAAAAATCATAAAAGAAATTATATATATATATATATATATATATATATATATATATAAAATTTTTTTTTTTAGATCCGAGTTTTCATTTGTTCTCCCATCTTTTCCAAACTTTTATTTAATTATTTTTCTATTCTTCAATATATTTTTTTTTTGTTTTAATTTCCACTTTTTACAACTTTTATTTACAAAGCACATTATCTAATTAATTTATATAATTTATTCTAACAATTATCCTCAACAAGATAATTAGTTAAAATAATAAACACAATTTTAATATTTAATTAACATTTAATAAACTCATAACTTTTTCTAAAAATAAATTAAATAAATAAATATTTAAATGTAATTTAATCTAACATTTTAATAAACAATATTACCCTTATATAATTAATCCAATCACAACATATAAAATACCATTTGCCGCTCTTGCCCTATCTTTCTCTTCTGACTCCTTAGCCAGACTACCTGCAACTCAGGTGAGAATGGAGGAGTACTACATCCTCCCCCCCTAAAACTCGACTTACTCCTGGAAGTCACATGGCTCAAAATGGAACATAACCACATTAGTACCAAAATTTCTCTAATCTTTAATTGACGTACACCTTCTTTCTAAATCATTGCAATAAGAATCACTATTCGGCTTCACATTTGAAAACAATATCTTCTTAACTACTTTTATTTATAATTCCTTACATCCCTTACAATAACATACTGGGTTTCAGCATTAATAACAATAGCAAGTACTCCTATTAAATCAATTTTCCATTTACACAACATCATCTTCAAAATATCATAGAAGGTAGAACACATCAAATGATTACTTTAAATTAACCAAAAATACTCACCATAACATGTTTCAGTAACATATTTAAGTCACAATTTACGATTCTCAATAATAACCAATCCATTTATACCACAGAGTCACAATATACCCACATTTAAGATAGTGTGGTTATCCCTCTTTTACATCAATAAGCAACAACACATAAGAAATATACATCTAACACCTACATACACAATCACATCACCGGTAAAAGCACATCACAAGGCTACACAAGGGTCCACCTGGACACCGGAAAGCATCATACTAATCCATGATACAAAATCCATGAGCCAAGAGCCAATATCCATCTCACAATAAATCCATACCTCACACTCAGTGGGTTGATGGTGTTAGGCCACACACACATGGCGAGACCATCCAAACAAGACCACTATGACTCATCTCTTGTTGTACAAGGTGGTTAGCCTCCAAGAGATAGTCATCACACATAGGTGGGTAGTGGGTCCTAGCTATAAAATAGCCTCACATACCCCCATCCTCAAGGTTCCCTTCGTCTACTTCCTCGTATACACTCACCAAGTTCGCCTCATACGTCCTTGGAGAGGAATCACAATACAACACATAGCCAACCTCGAAAACAATAAGGATAAATTAGTTTAGCCACCAAAGCCATAATTTAAAAGAAAACAAAATTTCAATTTCAACAATAAAGAAATAAATGTGCACAATTTCAACACTAAATCAAATGTAACCACGAGGGCTACGAGCACATAAAATCCCAAAGTGTGGCTAAACCATCACAATCAAATATAACAAGGTGTTAGCTTTCACAATCACTAGAAAATCATCAATAATTATAAAGAAAGTTCACAATCCTGGAAATTGCACTATACAACACTGCGTGACTAGATACTAGCCACCAAACGAGGAAGGAGGGAACAACGTCCGGCTATACAATAGCCCCCATGTGGTGCGGAGTGAGCACGCCATCCACATGACCCAGAGTGTGCTCCTCGGCTACACTCTGCCTCGCGTCGTCACGCGACCTGGACTAACCAAGTGGCCCTCGCACTCCTTGGTTGCCCGCATAGGATGTGCACCTCGGCCTCCATCCTGCATCGCATCTCAGTGCGGCGTGGTCATACACCAGCCGGAGAAGGCACGCACTGGTCGTATGCCGCATGGCAGTGTGTCTGTGGCTCCGCGGAAGTAGGCACGCGCTAGACACACCCCGCATAGTGATACCTCGTGGAAAAGGCACACGCAGGTACTCACCGTCGCCAGAGGTATACATGGCCAGGACCTACCCATATGCTAACCGACCCAAACACTGTCGAAAGCAAACATGAGTATCCCTCTACAAATGTGTGAGGCCCCATTACGCTCATCACACAAGTAGGCTATCATAGCACATCTCATAGTGCACCTTCACGTGTCTAAGCACGTGGCATCGTGTCCTCGAGCCCAGCTCGCTACCATCAACAACACGGCATCATCACCAGCACTATGTCGGAACATCAGTGGGGTGTGGCATCGTATCCATTGCATCATGTCGGAACATGTGCAAATACGGTGTATGCAATACATATGTGGGCATATCAATATGGGGCTACTCGAGCTTCACCTCTCATACGGACGAGGTTCACTCGCTAATGTCAGCTCAACGTCCCTATGGACGGCCAGACCAATACTAACAACCAATGCTGCTATACTCAAAACTGTGGGGTTTAGGCTGGCACATATGAATCAAGTACCCTGATCCATCATAAGGGGAAGTAGTGAGTACGTTTCCTCGGGATCGGTTGAGCTAAGAATACTCTGCGTCGCAATATGCGTACGCTACACACTCCGCCCAAGGAACTTTGTGGCTGCTACTACCCCTTCACAGATTGAGGGACTGGAGAACCAAAAGAAAAGAATCTGTGAAACTATCTTTTGGCTACTCATATATAAATTTCAACCACACGTGGGTTGGCCCTCAATCAGGTAACAAACATGCGACACATGAATGGTATGGTTATTTCCACACCAAGAAAAATAATAGTTTTCCCATGGATGGGTACATAGTATCACCATCGCATGGCACACAAAGCAAGCACAGGATACTCACAACACTCAATCAATGCACAGTTACTGGCTTCTCACATTTACAGGGGTTACAATTACATGCACAACTCCATTACTCTTCAAAAGATCACATTCCATAAGTACTATTTTCCATATATCTCATGATGCTACAAGCCAATATCATGATTACTATGATCACTTAACAACTCCAATTAATAAATTCACATTCACCTCTATTCCTTCAGTATAACATTTTTTCCTTCATAACATATGCATATGTAGACTAACTTTTCTTATAGCAGGAATATATAAACCGGACAACATAATGGGCTCATATGAAACCAGAGTGCCCAGTGTTAGAACCTTTGCTCTGATACCAAGTTGTAACGCCCGTCATGCAACCCAGAGAACACAGACAAGGCAAACAATTTTTTTTTTTTTAAAACAATACAATTGAACATGTAAGAACATTAGCCATACACACATAACAAATTACATTACGCTATCACACTTAGTTATCTGGGGCACGCGAGGTTACTTCACAAACCACTAACAACGAAAACAAGATAACAACAACACAATTCACCACTTGGAACTATATTCAATGATCACACGAAAAGATAGAAGTGAATTATTAACTTTGGCAATAGAGTCTACTTACTTAGGTCAGCTTACATACCTCTTACATCCTATTTTATCGACAAGTCCTTGCTCCCAATGCCTATACCTGCAAGGTCTACATGACTTGGCACACACATTAGATCAAAGATAGTTAACACATGATCACTAAAAGGAGTGATATAAATCAATGGTAGTTTTTACGTTACCAAAAATAAACGACAAGACTCAAACAAGACTCAAAAGAATAGTCCTAGGGGCCCGACCTAATGCCTCAGGAGCTCATCACTCGATGGCCTTGCCTACGTATATAATTCGCAGAGGCACCGTAGTTCGACAACTTGAGCTGCTCCAACTCATTGACTGACCAACCAAGGATTCACTCAAAAGACACTCAAGGAGGTATCTACCCAAACACAAAGTAACACAACACCGCAAATACACGCTAAACTCAAACCTCTATACGTAAGCATTATGTGACCCATACAAAATTACATACTATAAGAGTGGGTATGCAACCCTTTCTAGGGTCCATCACCCCAGACAGTTTCTTAGGCGGCTGCCACCCACTTAGGTGAAGCCGAAGACGGATGACTAGGTAAGCATAAAAAAAAGAAATAATAAAATAACAATTATATTCTATTTATTTATTTCTTGGTTCACCATTTGACTTCCACATAATAAGAGATCATTTACGTCCCACATAGACTCGCCATATGTCACCTAAAGTCACATAACACCACAAGTGCAAGGACTACCATAGTGACATTTATACTAAAATAGTCCACATTCTATGATTTACAAAAGTACTCATAATTCCTTATTTAATCAATTTCATAATGAAACAGGAACACAATAACCTAAACAATTATAAAATTAACATAAACTGGCATTCATCCGTTAAGTGACTTAAAGGAATTCAACATTAACAAAAGTTATCTAATTGTTTGAATGAGTCCCCTAACTACCTAACACAATTAAATCAATCTTAAAACCTATTTTAAATTTTCAATCTACTTGTGTAAATCAAATAGTCCCAAAATATCAATTGCTTAATAATATCTTTCACCTTAACACCTAGACATATATTATTCTAATCATGATATTATATATATAATAAAATTCAGATTTAAATAGAATATTCCAAAATATAAATGGCAACATTATTTGAATAGTCTTACATATATAAACACACACAATTACTTACAAAGCCGAATCACTAAACATTTATCAAGACCACACGAATTGCATGCTATTAATTTCAATTTTCAAATTCCATAGTAGTAAACATGAATGCAATATATATGACTATGGTCATACCTTGGTGTTCCAAGGATATTCGATATCATTCTAGTTTCCTTAGAATAAAAGAAACCCTATACGGAGTCTTAGAATGAAAACTAAACAATCTTAAATGTAATAACAAGATAAATAGGATTCATATATGTATGGCATCAAATCCTTAGTAAGTTGAACACAGCGCTTTAAATACAATTTCACTTACAAATTTCAATATACCAAAATGTATTGCTCTATAGATATCGATCTAATAATAACTTATCTCTAACAAAATTTAAGACTCACTCATAAAATTCGGTGGCCAATCAATTGCAAATATAGTTCAAATTACCAATAACGGTACCTCCACTAGACAGAGAGTTTAGTTACGCAGGTTGTGAGAGTTTGAGCTTAGAGGATGACAAACATAGGTGGAAACTTCGACAAGAATCCTACTCAATACACACAGCAAAATATCATCTCCCTAAAATACAGGCAAGGCGACTACCACTACTATCATGCTCTCTTAACTAGCCACTACATAATTATTTACATTTCAAAATAGTAACAACTTAACATATAACGCATTATTTAATATTTGAATCAAATACAATATTTACTTTATTTTTACTTATAAAAAGGTAATAAAGTTAATATTAAAATAAATAATTATAATTACATCAAAATATAAAGAAAAATCTCATAATTTATTTCTTAAAATTAAACATTTAATAACAAAATATTTTATTAACTTATATTCAAAATTTCAAAGTTATATACCTAACTAATATATAATTATAAAACTACACAATATAACAAGTGAAATAAATTAAAATTAAATTAAACTAAATTAAAATTATGCATTTCTCGCTAATTATAAGAATCTAAGGAATGAAGAATCGATAGGGTGAGCTTAGGGTGCGTCTGAACCTTCAAGAAGGCCTATCATCCTTAAAAACATAGATTATATAACATTTGAGGGTATAACACAGCGTATAAACCGACTGTCAAAAGAAGAATTTCGAAGGCAGCGTACACTTTTGACTATCTAATACCTACGTAGCGAATAGTCACAATTCCAACAGGCAGAACGAAGAGGAGATACTTAGCCTAGAGAGAAGTGAAGTAATGGATCTAAGGAATTGACTTGCCGATGGGTCATGCAAAGGAGCTAAATAATGGTTTTGCGAGTCAGACACAGGACTGCAATGCAGACCATGAAAATGCCAATGATTATCATGGAAGATGTAAGGTGTGACAACATTATAATCAAAGACGATAATCTCGAGGGAGATATTAATGATGCTAAAGGAACAATCTAATCAAGCAGACTCCTATAGAAATACACGCTGCGTCTACACAGTATCAGTCCGATCCACAAGGCAATAATGTGTAAAAACTAAAGCAGTGGAAGAGACCGCTAGATTTTGTGCTACTAGAATGAAGGGCATAAATAACAACTGTATATATGTATACTAAAAAAAAATGAAGGAGACTACTAACGTACGCAGAAATTGGAGGCATAAACAAAAAGGCATGTAAACTGTTTGACGAAATGCCTCCAAGAATTGTGGTCTCTTGGAATGCAGGAGCAAGCCAATGCAAATCGAAGCTGTTAAGCCATGTTCACAACCTACAGAAGGTGATGCCTTGAAATGGACTGCTGAAAGAAAATTTTGTAATAGAATCTTCATCCAATGGATCACAACCCCAATAGAATAAGAAACCCTTCATACCATAAATCATCACACAATATATATTGAAATTACCATAGACATAAATATACGTCTCTTAAACATTCATCGAATGTATGTTCAGATTATGATCATTCTAAAAATACTCACTCTATGATCAATGGAGAAAGAACTATCGGAGGAGGTCAGATAAGTCTTACCCGGTGGTAGTGGTCTCCTGATCTACGTCATGAATCTGCTACCTTCATCTCGCGAGCAGATGCATGCCTTCAAGCACTGTAGAACATATGACTCTTTATTATGTTTCTTAGTTGGGGTGACTGAAGATTGATCTCCCTTTTTTTTTTTTGCATGCCATAAGGCGTTGATCAAGTCAGCCCAATCTCTTAATTTTCGGCCACCATATACGAGCTTGAGGTATATCTAAAAGTAACATGCAGAATTGCGTACCCTCGGTAAGAGAAGGAATTCGCTCCCCTCAAAACCCCCTATCCCTAAACCTTTTCTCTGGCTCGCGTTCTAGTCTGTCTCGGAGGTAGCTTATCTTGCCTTGATTGTAATTTAACCGATTGTACACATCTACACCCGCCTTCATTTGTGCAAGTTGGAAAGCCCGCCTCCTATTTGGAGAAAAGTCAGCATCATCATCTTCTTCAGAATCATGAGCAGCATGTTCCTTGGCAACTTTCTTTGAATAGCCTTCATCCCAATAAAGCTTTTCCCAGTCCTCTCTCAACTCCTGATATAATTCTATATACTGTTTGCACCAGGTCTCGTGATCAGATTCTTGGAGGTTCAAGCGGGTCTTCCTCATGAACTGACTTCTCAATTGTTTCCTCTTTCTATTAGGAATATTATCCCTGGGTATGTGAAACCTTTCTCTAGGAGGTACATCGTCTCCTATTTCATGCATCTCTCCATCCACGACCCACCATTCTGATTTTTTCTTGGGTGATGGAAGTTTAACAAAAGTCTTTTTAGCACAGGACCTGCTGCTGTCCGCTGCATATAAAAGCTTTGCAGAAGAGATGAGGACATCCTGGGTATTGTGGTGTATTTGTCTCAGCAGGCCAGGCACGATCATTTCTGTAGGTTCTTCTAATAATCTATTCTCTATGTTAGAGTAACTTCCTGTGTTTATGGTATTTATGTCATAATTTCCATGGTATGAATGTACAGGATGTGCGTTGCTGAAAGATTCCGTGTACCAATTTTTTTAAATAAAATCAAATCAAATGAAAGATAATCCCCATTTCTCTCTAAAGCTCCTAAAAATCATAAAAGAAATATATATATATATATATATATATATATTTAAAAGCAAGCTTTTTTTTCCTTTTAGATCCGAGTTTTCATTCGTTCTCCCATCTTTTCCAAACTTTTATTTAATTATTTTTCTATTCTTCAATATATTTTTTTTTTGTTTTAATTTCCGCTTTTTACAACTTTTATTTACAAAGCACATTATCTAATTAATTTATATAATTTATTCTAACAATTATCCTCAACAAGATAATTAGTTAAAATAATAAACACAATTTTAATATTTAATTAACATTTAATAAACTCATAACTTTTTCTAAAAATAAATTAAATAAATAAATATTTAAATGTAATTTAATCTAACATTTTAATAAACAATATTACCCTTATATAATTAATCCAATCACAACATATAAAATACCATTTGCCGCTCTTGCCCTATCTTTCTCTTCCGACTCCTTAGCCAGACTACCTGCAACTCAGGTGAGAATGGAGGAGTACTACAGGGAAAGTGATTTTGGCTTATGCAATGAATCCTGACATTCACTCCAACTTTACGGAGGTGAGGGTGGCTTACTATGGTATTTGGATTTCCATTAATGTTGGATTTTCCAACCTATCCATTAAAGGGGACTCCAAAAACAACATTCTCTTGTTTACTAGGATGGCTAAAACTTGTTGGTCCCTTCATTACCCCATCCTATCAGCACACAATGTCATGATTATTCTTGGGAATAATAGATCTACTCATGTGTATAGAAATGGGAAAAAAGTGGTAGATGCACTAGCTAACCTTGGAATTTTTACTCCAAATTTGGTTATCTGGGATAATATCTCTAAAATCCTTGCACATGTGACTTAATTAGTAATGATGTCTTGAAGTACTACAAAAATGAGATTGAGTTGAATTTCTTGTTAGATCCCTTCATCATCTACCATAACTTATAATTATGGAAAACTATCATTGCTAGGAAGTATTTTCATAAGCCTTTCTATCCATGGATTAGGTATTTTTCAATGTTTCTATAAAAATAATCCTCTTTCTTTATTGTCTATAAATTTCATCATTTGGGGGTGAGCAAGTCTAAGATGAACTAACCTCTTACGAGGTGTGGAAAAATGTTAGGTATGTTTGGTCTATTCTCTAATGAGGTAATTGGCCTTGTATGTGGAGGGAATGAAGAGGAATGACCATAATTTGTCTATTGTGTTTGGAAATTCCTAGAATAAGGGCACCATCACCATTCGTGGGTTCTCCTTCCTTATGAACATTCAACTAATTATAGAGTTCATTGGGATTTTAGTAGACAATGATTGCATCCATCTAAAGTCTAAAGGCTAGTACTAGAAAGATTTGGAGAGGTTTCTAAAGGAGGGATGAAACGTTAATAGGTTACCAAATGGTTTCTGTAGATGTCAAAATCTGCATTTTGGTTAAAATCCTAACACACACAAAGCATGATTAGTATTTTAAAAACAAAACCAACAATCAACATCCCTATGAAATAACTCCACATACTAATAATGCAATCAAAGCAACAAAGATTTAGATAGATAAATTGAAAGCATATAATAAAATATGGAGAAAATTATATCTCATAGTGGATTGGTGCTATTCTGGAAAATAGCCCTTTCCCAATCCTTACTTAAGCTCCATGATATTGATGATATAAAATGATATGAAGATGATATGAGGTAGGCAAGATTAGTTCTCAATTGAAGAGAGTGACCTTGCATTAGCTTTTTGTGGATGATTTGTTAAAGGAAGATGCCTCTATTTAAATATTCTCAAGCTGAAAGAATTCTTATGAGAGAGCAATGTGGGACTAAAAACAAACCAATGAAAAGAGGCCACTTGTCAACTTGGGAGTGGTTGAGGGATGTGCAAAAGGGAGATTTCAAATTTGAATTTGAGAGTAAATGTTGAGTTTGACTTGTACAAGGGACATGTAAGAGACATGTAGGACATATTAAATGCCTTGTTGGATGTACATTTCAACTTGCTTTTGAATTCAATTTTGAGGGAATATTCCTCATAGATGGCATGTTGAAAGAAAATAAAGATTTTAATAAATCAATAAATTGATTTATTTGTCCAAGTGGAAAAATATAGAGAATCCAAGTGATTAGGATTAGCATTTATTCATGGTTAGATTAGCTTAATCATGATTATGATTCTTTGACCCTTTTGACTTGAATATTTGATTTATTTAAATCAAAATGGACGAAAAAATGCATTTGGATATTTAATTAAATAAAGTCTTGATTTATTTAATTAAAAGGTTGATGTTACTATCAAGTTGATTTATTTAATTTAAACTGATGACATTAGGATATTGATAAATAAACTTGATTCATTTGTTGAGTGGATGAATATAGCTAATCAAATGCATTATGCCAATTTTGTGTGTTTACAGTTTCAATAGGGCCAACCTCATAGAGGTGTGGAGTAAACTTGTAGAGGTGCTTATGAGGTATGTCATATTAGAGTTTGTTTATGTCATTTTCATTCCCATCTCCTTCCCATGTTAAACCATTTCTATTATAATATCAATATGAATTTCTCTTTCTGTTTCTTTTTCTTCTCTTAAACATTCCATTAAAAATGTCTAGGGTAAAATTAAAAATCTCCCCATTCACTACGACTTAATTCTTTTTCTTTTTCATCATCAAAAAACTCTTTTCCCCTTACCAACCATTGTTAGGAATAACATTCTTCTCATTTGCAACCCTATAGAGCCCCTTGAGGTCCCCATTTTAACTATTGCTCTAGATGAAACCCTACCCCCCACTTGTCACATCACCAAGGACCAAGGAAAAACCCCTGTTAATGAGGAAACCCCTAACCGGAAAAAGTGTGTTTCTTTCCTCAAACCCACTCCTACTTCTACCTTTGGCTCTGATAATTTGGATAACTTAGATGATGAGTCTTAGAAAACTACCTCTAGAAACTCTCTTGCACCCTCCCCTATTCATGGTGATGTTTTTGATGTTTCCAAAACCCCTCCTATCACTAAGCCTTCTAGCCCCAAAAAATCCCCTAAAATTTTCATTAATCTAGAAGGAACCTCCATTGATCCCAATCTACAAAATGAAATTTGTTCTTCTTGTGCTCCCCTTCAACATAAAATTGATGAAATTTTATTTAATTTTATTGTTCAAAATGACATCTTAAAATGGGTTCTTTCCCAACTTATTACTATGAAGGAAAAAAATTAGGTGCTATAAAAAAAGTGCTCAAATAGAAGTTCTCATGGCTAGGAGAGCTCGAGGATGGTGGGATTTGGGATATGCTTTCCTACCTTTCCAATTCATTTGAAAAATAGGCTAATTAGGACAAAGAGGTGAATGATCACATATCTCTCATTGGTATAGAGGAGGAAAAAATGAAATCGGAAGAGGAAATTCTCACTATTCATAGAAACTAAGTCAAAATGATGAAATGTCTCCAAGAGACTATTGACTACAACAAGGAAATTGTGAAGAATACCATCATTACCATCAATGTTTTTCAATAGGAACTTAGGAAAATCCATGGGAAAAGGTTGGATAAGGGTGGTGAAGAGTTTGAGAACTCATGGAAAAAGGAAATATGGTGGGTATGTGCAAGATCATGATGGGTTAAAAAGTGGCGATATGATGGGTATGTGTAGATTATATGGCTAATGACCTTTTTTTAACCCAAAATTGATGAAACAAAAAGGGTTTATTGAGAAGATTCACATCTTTCCACCAAATATAAAGTATGTTTTACTTTGAATTTAATAAATAATTATTATTCATTTTCTATTTCAATTGTGACTAAAGTCCTGACTGATAGGCTAATAGAAAACATCTATAGCTTTCAAATAGCATAATTTTTTTTAATCTGAAACATGTGTCACATTTTATGCTTTGCATACTATAGGATTAACAAAAAAAAGAATTGAATTGAATTTCATGAATTTTTTACCAAGTTAAGGTGGTTAGACATACAATTTTTTATATTTTTTAAAGTTTTAATAAATAATTCATACTTAATTATTTTCTTGGAATTTTTTTTTTTTAAAAATGCATCACATTAAGACACGAGTCTTCTACTTATATCTAAAATATTATAAACAATATTATCATTTTATTGTGGTTAGGATGGTCAAATAGACAACTAATTCTTATTTTTTCCCTGAAATTTAAATACTACTACATTGAAATTTTAAATTTTCACTAAATAGATATATTCTTTTAATAAAATTAGTAGTTTAGAAACTACATTCAATTTCTACAAATTCTATTGTTACATATTTTTAAAATAATATAGATAACTTATTCAATTGTTTATTTCAAGATTCCTAACTCTATTTTTTCTATTTTTTTGGCCACTTAAGGGCCTATTTTTTCCATGATGATCCTGCACATACCTTGGTAGGAAATTTGTCTTAGCCCACTACTAATAAGACTGAATCTACTCAAAATGGAACCCTATATTTTTATGAGAAACTCCACTTTCTAGATAAGGAGTGGTAGGCCATTAGTGATCTGAATCTTCTAGGAGACCAATAGCTCTATTGGTCCTCTTCTAGTATAGTTCTATGTTTTATTTTCATTTCTCTTCTTGGTTAGTTAGTTTTCTTTTTTCTTTTTTCTTTCTAGGTGTCTCACTTCTCATGAGCCCCTTTCTTGTTCTATATGGTTGTTTTATAATGGGTATGGGCCTTTCCTATTTCAATCTAATTAAAATATTAGTACATGGAGATACTTTCTCTCAATTTTGATAAATATATTTTTAAATAAATATTGAGATGTGTGTGTATTAAAACATTTTTTTTTCTATTTGAAATAGAAATTCATACTAAATATTTATCTTAAATAGAAAATATTATACCATATTGATATAGATTTTTTTTATCTAGTGCATCATATTTTTAAAAGAAAATTGATAGGTTTTAGAATTTTTTTTTGACATGGCAAGCAGCATCATATTTTCTTCTGATAACCTACTTTTAATAGCAATATAAAATAAAATATAAATAATAATTAAACTATCAAAATATATGTACTTTTGAAAACTACACTTATGTATCGACAAAAGGCTATGTAGCATGGTCATGTTGAAAGGGGGCATGATTATAATCCATTGGTAAGTTGTTCATTATGTATCTTTATATTGATTGAATTTGTAAATTTTTATATCATTTTAACATTATATATATATAATCACTTGATCATGATCATGATTTATTTGTGTCAATCATTATTATAAAGGTGGGTCCCCCTAGGCACATGATATGGATTATCACGGGCTAGAGAATGTGGTTTTGCAAGTGGAGTAACATGGAGCTATGAATATCAATGATGAAGTTAATGATCTTATAGAAGTAGATGATCATGCACCAAAAAATATAGTTGAAGATGATGGTATAAATACATTGATCCATCACACATTTAGTGGCATAGCTGATCATGATGATCGAGATGATTTTGATGATGTTCATGATTTACCTATACTTGAGAATGCATACAAGCCCCTTTATGAAGGCTCTCAAACATCTCTTTTATCCTTTCTATTGTTGCTAGTGAACTTGAAGGTTATGAATGGTTTATCCAACATAGTAATCTCACAAATGTTAAGGTATGTCATATATGTCATTTTTTTTCATCTATTTTTGTTGTTAGTTCATTACTAGTAAATAAAATATGGAATATGTACCATTAATATTCTTTATGTTAACAAATTAATTTTTTGTTACCACCATCAAATATTTTACCTCTCTCATACTGAGATTTATCTGCCATTAATGAAAGATATTGGAACAAAGTATCAAGCAATAGATGCATGTTCCAATGATTATATTATATATCATAAACAACATGAGGGTATGTGCAGGATCATCATGGAAAAAAAGGCTCTTAAGTTGTAAAAAATTCAAAAAAATTAAAGTTAGGCAACTTGACGTAAAAAAATTGAATAAGTTATCTATATTATTTCAATAACATGTAAGAATAAAATCTGTAGCAAATTGAATGCAATTTCCAAACTACTAAGTTTTTTTTTTTAAAAATCTATTTGGTGAACATTTGATACTTCAATGCCATGGAGTGGTACTTAAATTTTAGGGAAAAAATAAGAAGTAGGTGTCTGTCTGACCACCCTAACCACAATAAAATGATAATAATTTTTTATAATATTTTAGATATAAGTAGAGGACTCATGCCCTGATGTGATGAATATGTTTTTGTAATTTTTTCCCAAGTAATTCATTATGAAATTTTTATTACAATTTTTTAAAAAATATAAAAACTCATATGTTTGACCACCTTAATTTGGTCAAAACTTCATGAAATTCAATTTTTTTTTAATCCTATAGTATGTGAAGTATAGAATGTGACACATGTTTTGGATTTAAAAAATGTGATATTTTTTTGAAAGCTATAGATGTTTTTCAATTAGCCTATCAATCAAGACTTTAGTTGTAATTTGAATAGGAAATGAATAATAATTACTTATTAAATTCAAAGTAAAGAATAATTTATATCAATAGAAAGTTGAGAATCTCCTTTAAAAACCCTTTTTGTTTCATCAATTTTGGGTAAAAATATATTCACCAGCCACATACCCATCATATTGTCACTTTTTGGCCTATCATGATCTTGCACATACCCATGAATTTGCAACAGAATGCCCAAAATTTCATATCAATAGATATTGAACAAATCAGCTAATAAGAAAGGTTATTTGCAAGATTCTTCATTATATTTTGATTATTCCACATATGTAATGATTATTTAGGTGTGAAATATTATCACAATTTATGGATTACCATGCATGGAATATAAGTGGAGATAAGAATCTTCAAATGCCTATGAATGGTTCTGCATGTAGGGACATGGAGGAAAAATGGCCACACTTTAAAGAAGAACCTCGTAATCTTATGCTTTCATTGGTAGCGAATGGTGTCAATCGATTTGGATAGCTGAGATCTATTTACTCGGTGTGGATTGTTTTTGTTATCAACAATAACATTCCTCCATGGATGCCAATAATGAGGGAGCACATAGTGTTGGCAATGATTGTTCCAAGTATTTTCTTACATCAATTTTCTTTAACATAGTAGCATATCTTTTATCTTATTTTTTGCATAATAACATATTTTTTTCATTTAATAGTCATGTACACTAATTTATATATATATATATATTGTTGTAAAATGGTTGTAATAATTATGTAATGTTTATGGTCATTCAACTAGGTAAGTGCCAAGTTAAAGATATGAATGTATATATATATAGCCTCTTATCGACAAGTTACTAATGTTATGGAATGTTGTCACTATAAATGCTATCTCTAGACCAATAGGACAAAGAAAATTTCAATTCCATGTAATGCTTGTATGGACAATTTAGGATGCCCCAGGGCTAACACATTTTTGTGGTATGTTATAACATTCAATTGCACTTTAATGATATTTAATTTTATGAAGTAGATATCATGCATGATTTTAAAATAATCTATTCATCATATATAATTATAAAAATTGACATGTTTAATCCAATTATATATGATCTTGCAAGTCTTCAAACAAAAGGAAATTTTGCATGTCCAATTTGTGGCCCAAAGATGAAATCACATCGTTCAAAAAGTTTAGGAAAGCAGGTGTTTGATGAGTATAGGCACTTCCTCCACAAAAATTATAAGTATCAAACTACTTAAAAACATATTTTCAATTTGAAAGAAGAGACTAAATCAAAACCATGAAGAATAACACCTCGCTAATAGAAGTTGGAATATAATAGAATTAATCACCAAGGTTATACATTAGATCAAATTTTTTACCTATCATATATGATATGTTTGGAATTTATAATTTTCTATTGTGTTTTGTTTACTCATGCTGCAATTGAAAATGATTATTGTTCTTAATTGGGTATGCATAGGATCATGATGGGCCACAAAATTGGTGATATTATGGGTATGTGTAGGGTATGTGGCTAACAACTTTTTTTAACTCAAAATTGATGAAACGAAAAGAGTTTTTAAATGAGATTCTCATATTTCCACCAATATAAATTATTCTTTACTTTGAATTTAATAAAAAATTATTATTATTATTTATTTCAATTATGACTAAAGTCCTGATTGATAGGTTGATTCAAAAACATCTATAGTTGTTAAATGGTATCACACGTTTTGAATTCAAAAGATGTGTCACATTCTGCTTCACGTACTATAGGACTAAAAAAAATGAATTTCATGAATTTTTGACCAAGTTAAGGTCGTCAGACATATGAGTTTTCATATTTTTAAAAATTTGTAATAAGAAAATCATAATTAATTATTTACATAGAAAAAAACTATAAAAAAATATGCATCACATCTGAACATGAGTCTTCTACTTATATCTAAAATATTATTAAAATATATTATCATTTTACTGTGGTTAGTGTGGTGAGACAGACACCTACTTATTTTTTCCCTGAAATTTAAGTACTATTGCATTCAAATTTCAAGTTTTCACCAAATAGATTTTTTTATTTTTTAAATAAACCTAGTAGTTTAGAAACCACATTAAATTTTATGTAGATTCTATTCTTACATATTTTTAGAATAGTATAGATAACTTCTTCAAATTTTTATGTCAAGTTGCCTAACTCTAATTTTTCTAAATTTTTTGCCACTTAAGGGCTTGTTTTTTCCATGATGATCCTACACATACCCAATTTGTTTAACTTATATGCTTCATGAAAGTTGTCAAGGCATTAATGGTCGACTTCCATAGGGACTAAAAAGTTACCCCAAACAATTTAGTAGGTTTCCGTACTATGTGTAGCTACAAATTGTGTATTTGCTTGATGCAATGCATATTAAAAAGAATATAACAAAAACATTATGGAAAATATTGGATCGAGGATATAACAAAGAAAAAAAAATTAAAATTTGTAATGACATTCATGAAGCCAATCATCAATGAAAAATTTCATTCAATTAACAGAGATGGAGACCAAATTAATATAAGTTCCCTTATTTATTAACAGAGCAACAAAGCAATGCTATAAAAGAAGTCATATGAAAAATTTGATTTCCCACAATATTTGCTACAAACATAAACAATATCATAACAAAGAAAGATGAATTTTGGTCAGGGATGAAAATGCATGATTGGAATAACTTCATTAAGGTAATTATTCTGGTATATTTTATATATATTTGTATACTGCATGTACTTTTCAGTGTATTATGTTTACTAGTTTTGGAAAAATAATGAAAAGACCATTTTATAATTGTTGTAGTACATTCTACCTCGATATCTCCCAAACAACTTCGACAATAATGTCAAGAAAGTTTTATATGGTCTTAGAAAATACAAGAGGTAAGTGATGATATTTGTTCAATTTGTTGTATAGATCTTATATTTTCCATTTTTTTTACTTGTTATGTAATATATTATATATTTTTGTTAAACACCATTAATATATTTGTGCCTTGAATCACTTGTAGATGGTTCTCATCTAAATAAATCCATAAGTAAGATATAAATTACTGGAGGAGAAAAATTCCTCATCTAATGTGTGAAATGCAAAAGTGTCTACCTTTGACATTTTTCAATGCACAAGAACACTACCTCATACACCAAGTTGAGGAGATTGAATTGTGTGGACCTATACACACAAGGTTAATGTGGATGGTTGAGAGGCACTTGAAATTTTTGAAGGATTTGGTTAGAAAAAGAACACATCTTGAGGGTTCTATGGTGGAGGGATATATGGTATATTAGACCATGGTATACATTACTAAATATCTTCCAAGTTTGTAGAAAAGATCCATGTAGATCACATTTGGGATCCCAACTCCATTAACAAATTCAAAGCAGAGTACCTAATGGGGATAGGTAGATTAGGGAAAGTGAGAGGTAAGTATATCATGGTTATGGAGATTAATTAGAATAGATTCTACATTCATTTAATTTTTTTGAAAAAAAACAAAAGACAACTAGTCAAAATGAAAGAATATTCCACACACAAATTTAAAAGTACTAGTATTGTATTGCTCCAAAAAATATGTCATTCACTGCTAAAAATATTAAAATCTTAAAAAGTGTTGATGATCAAATATTACAATTTTAATTTCATATATATAAGGAGAAGACCCAACAAAGTTGTCTCTTTGAATTGTCTTTTGGAAATTAATTAAACTACTAATCTTAATTAAACTTATAAAACAATTTAATCTTCTCATAACATTGACTTCACCACTAAGTGATGCTTTTTATACTGGTATGGGTATCTATTTCATGCACTGCATTTCAGGCTTCACATTTGAGTTTTATCATCAATTCCATATGTTTGCATGTTCCATCTAGCAAGAGCCCTTCTTCTTTCACTATATCGAATGCTTCCTAAATTATTCTATTGCATTCATCAATCTAATCATCTTGTTCCTTTAGAAACCTGTTCTTATCACATAATTTGGATAATCCCAACTTAACCGTATCATCAAACCCAATGTTTTATGAGTGTAAGTCTTCATCATATTTTTGTCATGCTTTCTCATGATCGTGTCAACAACCAAGATGGAATTGGTGTTGAATCCCTCATGTAGTTGCATATCATGCCTCTTAGTTACCAATCAGTTTTTCACTTTCCCATGCTCAAGTATGGCTTCATAGTTCTTTTCGTGAGAATACTAAAAATCATGAAGGAATATTTTCAGGTTTGTAAATCTCTTGTGCAACATCGTTGCCATAGTGTTAAACTAAAGGTCCTTCATCTTTTCTAATATATGTTGATATTCTTGCAACTATTCATATTCAATCTACAACTCTATATTAGTTCCAGAGGTGATTCTCATTCTGTCATCTTTCATGGTAGTAATTTCCAAATCTAATTTTTCACTTTTCATTTTGTAATAATTTATTTCTTTCATCAACTATATTGTTTGTTCCTTGTTGAACTTGGAAATGCTTATTACCATGCTTGTTGAAGCCATAGGGCCAATTTCTCCAACATTAATGGTCATCATGTGTCCAAAGGATTTTTCAATATCTATGATCTTTTTCCTTTTGTGAGGTGGGTATAGTGCCCATATCAACATTGAATTTTCATCAGGATTGAATCTTGACCCTATATAAATTTTCTTCACACCCTCTATGTCTAACTTGTATTCTCCTTCCTTGTTATGAGAAAAACTATCAAAAATTAAAGTCACTAAGGTCCCAACTAGGAAATACTATTACACCAGCTTCAATTAACAACTATCTACCCCTTTTAGGGGTCATGTTCTGCACTTCATTATCTATATCATCTTTAAACCTTTTCATCAATTGTTGTTTATTTTTAGGGGTAATATTTGGGATGGATTCCCTCAACCTTTTTCCTGTGTAATTATATAAAAAATATTTAAATTATGTTGGATTGTTATGTGCAATATCTTGATGGGCCAAAAAGTGGTGATATGTAAGTGATATGATGGCCCATGTGGTTGATGACTTATTTTTACCCAAAATTGATGAAACGAAAAGGGTTTCTCAAGTAGATTCTCATATTTCCACCAATATAATTTTTTCTTTACACTAAATTTAATAAATAATTATTATTCATGTTCCATTTGGATTACGAATAAAGTCCTCATTGATAGGTTGATTGAAAAACATCTATAGCTTTCAAAGGGTATCACATTTTTTCAATCTGAAACATGTATCACATTCTATGCTTCACATACTATAGGATTAAAAAAAAAGTGAATTTTATGAATTTTTGACCAAGTTAAGGTGGTCAAACATATGAGTTTTTATATTTTGAAAAATTTGTCCTCTAATTATTTCTAAAATGTTATAAAAAATTATTATCATTTTATTGTGGTTAAGGTGGTTAGATAGATGCCTACTTATTTTTTCCCTAAAATTTAAGTACTACTTTATTAAAATTTCAAATTTCCACCAAATAGATTTTTTTTTTTTTAAATAAACCTAGTAGTTTAGAAACTAAATTCAATTTTCTATAGATTTTATTATTAGATATTTTTAAAATAATATAGATAACTTATTCAAATTTCTTCGTCAAGTTGCTTAACTCTAATTTTTCTAAATTTTTTGCACTTAAGAGAATGCTTTTTGCATGATCATCCTACACATACCCGACTTGAAAAAATCATTATCTGAAAGGGATTCATAGGATATAAGCCTATCATCTTCATCTACACACAATTCCTTAGCTACTTGTAAGTCCTTGTCTGGTAGTTCTTCATATTCGTCATTCATCATCCAAGAGATTGTTCTCTGTTGTGATTGTGCTTCATTTTATCTTGCAGATTTTTCTTCAGATGAATCATCCATTTCTTGAAACCTTTTCTTTTTTTTCTCTAACTCCTTCATGAAATTTTCTATAACCTCCTCTACTTCCTTTTCTTCTTTGTTCTTAAACACATCTTTCCCTAATATAGGAGCATAGGTGTATCCACTATGGTTTTGATTTTTCTTACAAGAGTGTATGTACCCTTCAGGGTTATAATTCATTATTTGTGCATACTCCTTTAATTTGAATTCATCCAACAATGAAATATAATAAGATCATTGGTAGTGGGATGTTAGGTTTTTAGGTACATCAATTATAACTTAAGGTCGTATACTATGGTAATTAACTAATTATACATCATTTGTGAATTTTAATTTTTTTGATACAATGGGTTAAGAGTGGGATGCACTACATTTGTATGTCACAAACAATCTTGATTGGATGACAGTATGGATTGAATGATGCTAACAATCTAGTCACACATTAGCATGGGAAGGTGTGGCTTCATTGGTTAAAGAAGCTCATCATAATGGAGATTCCAATGTTACACCAAGGGAAATTGATTTAGCATATGGTTTAAGAGATAAATAGGTACATATAAATATATTAATCATGCATATTATTTAATTGTTTTCAATTATATTGATGTATATATATGTTGATTTTTTTTTCTTTGCATACATTCAACCAAGAATAAATATGTTTATCAACTAACAATGCTCTAAATTTTACATGCTTGACATATTGCAGGTCAAACACAAGGCTATGTGGTGCAATGGTTGTAAATTTGAAATCAAAAAGTTGGATGAAACAAAGAAAACTTGTGATTCTGAGATAACTAAAGTCTTCCAAGTGACTAATGGTTCATCTAGAAGCAACATACATCCACAAGTCTCATAAAATTTATATTATGGGATTTTGGATGATATACTTGAGTGTGAATTTAATTCCTTCAAATTAGTTTTGTTTGTTGTCTAGTGGTACAAGCTATGATTGAATGAAAATGATCCTGAGAGAACTGTTATTGAACATGATAATAGAATTACCGTTGTTAATACAAGGTCAATCGAGCAAGCTAGAAATGAGCCCTATGTTCTTCCAAGCCAATGTGAGTAGTTATTTTACTCAAAGGTTCTAGGTAAACCAAGTTGGTCATTTGTTGTTAGACATGATCCAAGAGGAAGACTGGTAAAGTATAATGTGGTGGAAGAAGAACTACCAAAGAATTAGAAGATGATATAGATGATGATCAGGATCAATAGTTAGTTGATGATGTGCCTGACGACAATGTTGAAGAAGAGGAGCTAGATCATGTTGATGTAGGAGTTAATATTCATGAAGATGATATCTGTGTGGATAATAACATTATCAAAATTGATATTAGTGATGATGATGATGATATGAAGAATCCTTACAATGTTGAATTTGGATTGGATAATATAGAAAAAGAGATGGATGAAGAAGAAGATCAATGGCATTGAAATGTATTAGTTATGCAATCATATTATATATTTGATATTGATTTCTTGATAGAATTATATTTGACTTATATGGTTACATAATTAATTCATGATGTTACAACTATTGTATCTCTCCTAGAAATTTCCATATGATCAAATCCTAATTACTCCATGACTATTTATGATTAGATATTATTTGATCATATCTTTGGTTATTTCATTCCAAAAAAATTATCATTTCCTCATGTTGACCCACATAGTGACATGTGAATGGGGCCAATGTTGAATTTTTTTCAATTTGTCCTTGTATGGAGTGAAACTTGACATGTTTAGCTTAGACACATGCATTGATGATATGGGAGGGTTTTGAGACTCAAAGATGAGGTCATGCTATATAAAGGAATCTTTTCCTTCCTAATAATACAAGCTGACTTATTCTTTGTCTCTTTCATATATTGTTCTTAGAATTTCTTTGGTTAATGGTTTCAAAATATGAAGCTCTTTGAGCCTCACCTTGGATCTATTACACATTAGCTTGTGCATTTTCATTAGCAATGAATATTTAGATGATCTTTAAAAATCTTACTGAATATAAAGATGATAATAGGAAGCTAAAAAAATGAGTATATTTTTTTTATGGAACCTAAACCACAATGTTTGTCACTCTAATGCTAAAAACAAGTCAAATTAACTTGCAACACAGATTGGAAGTCAAAACATGCCTTTCTTTCAAATTCACAAGAATCTATAAACCTTGTGAAACCAAGCATGCATGTTATGAAAGTGTATGGTAATCCTACTTATACCATAAGTTCACATGATAAGCCAACCAATGGCACTATATTGGAGGATAAACCCACCTATGAAATTAATTTAAGAGGTAAGGGATGCTAGTGGAATTTTGAGTCTAGGATTAATCCATAGTGCTAAAATTATTTCTAGTGTTTTTTCCTTGGTGTTATATTTATCTCTACAATTTCCCATAACCATTTCATCATCCATTTTCCCAAGCTATTTGTATCATAATATAAACTTGGTCCAATCTCACATTAGCCCCTTAGGTAATTATCCAATTTGCTCCAAGTTGAATGGAACCTTTTGTACCAATGCATCTATGTTTTTTCTACCTTAAAGGATCAAGACTTGACATCACCTTAACAATCTTCTTTATGTTAGCATATTGTTGAAGTGCCTTTGGCATGCTTTAGATGTGTCAATATTAACTAGATTGAATATATTAATTTTAAAGTCTCTTGGGTATGTGCAGGATCATCATGGAAAAAACAAGCCCTTAAGTGGTAATTTTTTTTAAAAAATCAGAGTTAGACAACTTGATGTAAAATTTGAATAAGTGATCTATATTATTTCAAAAATATGTAATAATATAATCTATATAAAATTTAATGTAGTTTATAAACTACTAGGTTTTTTTTAAAATAAAAAAAATCTATTTTGTGAAAATTTGAAATTTCAATGCAATGGTACTTAAATTTAAAGAAAAAAAAAGAAGTAGGTGTTTTTCTAACCACCCTAACCACAATAAAATCATAATATTTTTTATAATATTTTAGATATAAGTAGATGACTCATGCCCCAATGTGATGCATACTTTTTTGTAATTTTTTTCCAAGTAAATAATTAATTATGATTTTTTTATTACAACATTTTTAAAAATATAAAAACTCATATGTCTTACCACCTTAACTTGGTAAAAACTTCATGAAATTAATTTTATTTTTTAATCCTATATTATGAGAAGTATAGAATGTGACACATGTTTTGGAATTAAAAAATGTGATACCATTTGAAAGCTATTGATGTCTTTCAATTAGTCTATCAATCAAAACTTTAGTCATAATTTGAATAGAAAATGAATAATACTTACTTATTAAATTCAAATTAAAGCATAATTTATATCAGTGGAAAGATGATAATCTTCTTTAAAAACCCTTTGCATTCCATCAATTTTGGGTAAAAAAATAGTTGTCAGCCACATACCCATCATATTGCCACTTTTTGGCCTATCATGATCCTACACATACCATCTTAACACATTCCATGACAATAAAATGATTTATTTGAATTAATGAGTGCTTTCTTAAACCATTCCTTCATATTCAACAATCCCTTATCACACCCACATCATAATTCATATCCATGTTAGTTGTAATGAGTGTTTTAAACCAACAATCAATGAATCATAGGATAGAAGAAAACTCATTATGCACAAGGATAAGAATCAAAGAGAATGAAAGAATAAATTCACTAGATATGCTCCCCATTACTGTAATAGACCAATGTAAATAATAAGTCATAACAAGAATAGGACTAAAAACAACTAGGAAAACAAACCTTGTAGGCTACATTAATAAGACATTGATTGCAAGCATTTCTTCCATGATGTTTAAATGAAAAAATATTAGATAGATCAATATTTAGTCAAGTAGTATTTCAATCACTAATTCTTAGACATGCATCATGATTAAACATCACATATCATAAGCCTTTTTAACAATCACTAGGACTGTAGATAATATTAAATCATGTTATAGGAAATAAATCATCAAAAAATATAAAGAAAGACAAAACCAACTATATAAGCTCAACAAGCAACCATACAAAAATTATATTTTGTAGAAAATAAAAAAAACTATATGTTGACGTAGCATATATATTTTGTATATAAACTATATGTTGACATAACATATATATAAACTATATATTTTTTATTTTGGGCATGCCCACATAGGAGCATGACATAGCATACTGGATCAAGACCCTAACTAGAGAGTTGCACTGACAACCACTACATCCAACCCCTGAGTGGAGAGTTGCGATACTTCACTAGATGAGTGTTGCAAGGCCATTGAGTTGAGGAGGAATACTAGCAACCATTTGGTAGAAGGAAAGCTAGAGAAAGAGCTGAGGGCACTTAGAAAAAGGAAATTGACCAAGGGAAAATGACTGTAAGTGATTTTTCCCCCACATTTAGAAATATTGTTGCAAGTACAGTGATTTAGACTCTATTTGTTTCCATCAAGGTGTTGCATGCTATATTTTGGTCAATTCGAGCTAATGTCCCATTGAAAAACCCAAGTACTACCTAGTACTGGTGTTTGGTTAGTTTGAACAACCAAGCTTTGAGATGTTCAATCAGTTGGGTGGCCATTTTTAGCCTATGAACTATAGTTTTTGTACTCTAATTGAACCGCCCTTTTGAGTATATGCTGGTTGGAGAAGTGTTGCAAGTATTTCCAATTTCTTTTTCTTTAGAGTCTTTAAAACCATAGCATTCTTAGGACACATTTCTTGGAGCATTTTGTCAAACAATTCATGTAATTATCTTTGTATCCACATATTACATGCATTTTTCTGGGGCAATCATAGAGGTTGCTTCACCTCACAAAAAAATACTGATTTTTTTTTCAAGGGCATCAGGGAAGGTTAGGATTTTGAGTCCAAAGTCACCATGAAATATTTAACAAATATAAAAGATCAAAATGTTCTGCAAGTAGTATTTAAGACTACTTGCTTAGAATCCATAAAGTAAAATCTAGGAATTGAGATACTAGTAAGTATTGTATTATTATTATGATTATTTTGTTTTGAGCACTTCAACCTAATATTGTAAACCTTATACATTTCTTTTACTTCTGTTTTGATAGCTAGAAACCCAAAAAATCTTATTTTTAATAATTTGAATTATTATGCAAGTATGTGGAAGATTCAATATGTTGTTGTATTGGATAATTTCTTCAAAAGGATGGCCTTTTTTATTTCTCTATTTGACCTTGTAATTTTCCAAAACCTATAAAATTGACCTTGAACTTCATTTCAGAGAGTAAATGCCTCTTTCTTATTGTCTATATTTCAATGGAGGTAACAAATAATTTAGTAACCATATTTATTTCAATCTTGTCCCTTTTGGTTGCAATAACAATGGCCATAGGTGCAAGATTTTTTATATCCTTCCATATTCATTTTGATCTTTTTAGGTTCTTTTATATGGTATCAACCACCTCCAACCCCATATTTCTTTTTAGTGTTGATGGTGTGATAGCTCTGCATAATTCAAAAATTCTTGTCTTAGACATATTAAGGCCTAATTAAGCCTGATTTGCATAAGGGTTTGTTGCTTTACTAACTCCTGACCAAAGTACACTCATCTAGTGCTTGGTACAAGTTTAGTTTAACTGTTATATGCTCTTCAAAGAATCAAAGTCTATTTACAAATTATTTTCACAAAACCCTAAGGGCTTAACCTTCATAATTACTCTGTTCACATACTATACACACAATTTTTAAGTCAAGAAACTTCATTCCCTTGCATCCTATCTTTATGATTTTTCCCTAAATCCACTAAAACATAAAAGAACATTCATAGTAGGATAATCTTGCAAGAAACTAGAATATTTGACGAATTAATAAAGGAGAAACATAATTATTTCTATCTTTGCTTACCCTAACTAAGGGTTTTAGTAGTCTTAAGTAAATCCACAATAACTCACACAAATCTTAATTAAAATGCATGAACTTGATGTAATAGGAAGGTGATTGAGATAATTCCCATATCCAACCATTATACCATGAGAAAACTTTGTCCAACATTCTTATGAGTACATGTACCACCAAAAAGGTATTTGTTAGATCAATCTTGAATGTATGAGGGAAATTCAAGGAGAGAGGAGGAATGTGAGACATGTAGTAGGTCTAAAAGAGGGAGATCAACTAGAGGTCAATAGATTAGAAGAAAATTTTGTAAATGCATGGAATTTTTTCTTCTTGAAGGGGGGTCATGGTATTATGATAATGAGAGCATAGGAGACATCAAGGCTCCTTTGAGGTACAAACATGTATGGTGTCATGCCCAAAATTTTTGCTAGAAAACCCAACCAATTTTTTTTTATTTTTTATTTTTTAAAACGAATATTTAAACATCACGTCCTTCTTGCAAAATGGAACCTCAAATGTCAACACTGATAAGACCATGTCAAATTTGGCATGAGACACAACACAGTTTGGTTCCCTCAGCTATTGTTGACACACTCTCCCTTACCCCAGTTTATAAACATTAATTTATATTATAACCAAGGGTTGAATGAAATAGGGTTAATGCTTATGCTACCACATTGATTTTAAATTTAACAAGAAAGATTCATTCATTGAATTCATACGTTGAAAATTCTTTATGATCATAACACTAGTACTAATGCTAAGCTTTATTTGGTATGTCAACATTTTCCTTCTATTTTGCTACCATGCTATTATTACTTCGAACATCGGTTAGACATGATGTTGTTGTTTAACTAGGTAGCTTGTAGGGCCTAATAGCCTCGACAACACATACACTAAGACATGTAACCTTGTCTCTATCAAAGGATAACTTTAACAATAAATCTACTATTTCTCATCACCATCATCATCATCATTATTATTCCTTACCTTATTAACACTTTTCTATATTATATACATTAATCAACCCATCTTGGTCTAGCGTTATTAACGTGCCTCTCAGGAGATTACCAGTATTATTGAAATTAGAAAATTCCTTAGGTATACATTACTAATATTTAATATGTCTTTGTCTTTTCTTACCTTACAAGGATAAGTCTATTATTACTCACTAACTCAACTTCATGAAATCATCTTCAATTAAATAATCAACAATGATTAGTATACCCAAATCATAGTTTATCAACGGAAAAAAGCATTATTATTTGATTAACACTCTTTGGACCACCGTACCTAAGTTGATGCACTCAACATTGTCAAGGAAACTCAAAGATGTGTATATATATATCAAATTTATATTCATACCCAATAGTAATTTACTTAATTACTTGTCCTAATGGATCATAATAACTCATTTATATATTTATCCTTACTTGATATTACTCTGATTTAATTACTAAAGGAGTAGATAAACAATAGTATGTCCATATATTTATTTATTTATATATATATATATATATATATATTTACTTTATGCTAACCTAAATTAAATGATATCATATTTATCTTCTTCTATTATTTACTATTTCCACCCTTAAGAAATAAGTTCAAGAAGAGAATTAGAAAAATTAAATATATATATTATATCCTTCGTTGGTATGTTATTATTATTTTTAGAGGGCAGAAAAAGAATCGAGTTAAGAGGAAATTATTTCTTCCCTTTTTGAATTCCTAATCTAACCTCATATAGGACATGGTTTAACGTAATAGCTGTCTCTTTCTTAAGAGAGTATGGAGATATTTTAACTCTCTTTCACTCTTCACCATATAATTATTTTATTACATGTATTGTTCGTGGCAAGGATGTGACTTTAAGCTTAGCGTCATAGCTTTTTCTTTTAATCAGCGGCTGCACCTGAAGTACCCTATGACCAGGCAATTATCACCATTTACTTTTAACACTATATACAGTAGCAAACACTGGCATTGATAAGATTATGATAGAGTTTTCCATGTATAAATAAATAAAGGATTCTGTTCAAATTCAACGAACATTGATCCATTCCCTCCTGCCACACTATCATTGCTAAGATGAGGATCCTATGTTGAGTCCGCCTTAACCAAATGTCAGCTCTAGGCAGTCACATCTATGAAAGCCGATCCATTTACTCAGGCCGTGGTTTCTCCTTCAAGTTGCTTCAAGTTTCTCCTTCATATCATTATTTTATTTTGCTTTATACTACTGAATACATGTGATAAACTGAAAACTAAATGCTTACTCACTTTATGATTTATATATATATTCCTGAGCTGTTGCCGTATTTTTGAAATCTAGAGAAGTGTATGCAAAGTAGTGAGAGGCTCATATGTTACTTTAAGCTTGCACAGTTCTAATTGTTAGTTTAGCTCTTACATTGCCCCCTTTTCTTTTCTTTTTTATAAATTGGATTACACAGAGAAATACACGATTAGAAATGTGCTTTCCGTATTTTCTCAGATCGTGAAGAATAACAGACAGATTCATTAAAAACATATGGATATTATAAGGGGTGTGTTCTTTGAAAGAGATAACGTTGACTCCATTCAACCATATTTTTTTTGGCTTGGTTATTCATTTTAATTTTATTTATTTATTTGATTATTATATATATATATAAAGAAAAGGAACAAAGAAATAACATTCATCACAGTGAAATATGTTAGACCATGAGTACACTAGAATAGTCATTTCATTTCATGTTATTTTTATAAATATATATATTTTTTATTATTTTTCTCTTTCTCTCCCTTTAATGCATCTTTCTGTTATTAAGACTGAAATAAAATGTACCTCCATACTACTATAATGAGACATCATTTAACCCTTCAACGATACAAGATTTTTTTTATTTTTTTTAGAGTAATTCCTTAATGAAACTTCAAGGAAGTATATTGCTACAGCTCATGGGGTATACATGTTTAGAAACACAATGGATAGTACTCAAGGATTAAGGATTTATTTTCTTAGTTCTACTTCAGAATTACAGAGTATAACAATAACACATAAGGTCAATATGACTGCAATGCAATTTCTTAAGTGCACTAATATGAAATAGTGATTTCCAAAAGTTGCCTCTTTTCTCACTATAGGAATCATACATGTTTGAACAAATTACATATTTCCATTGCAAAAACATATATCATTACCCTTCTTCGAAAAGAACTCTTGCAAAATTGATTGAAATGGGAATATAACCATTTTATTCATTTATTTTCTTACTACTACACTACTATATTTTATTTGTTTATTTATTTATTTTTCAACATTCTTGGTAGTAATGGAAAATGCTAATGCATGCATTAAAATTTGCTTCCCAATATTTGCATTACAAAGAAAGAAAATTCAAGGGGGTCATTGGACATAATATTTTCTCAAAGGTTATACAATCTATGAAAGAATATCAAACCAACAAGGGAAAAAGAACTTGCTCTTTTCTTTCTTTTGTTTTTAAATCCTTTAACAAGATATTATTCTACAACGTTACAACATTAATTGGTAATACAATGAGTAACCCATAAACTAGTAAGGCTTTCTCTTTTCATTTAAACGATACACTACCCTCCAATAGACAGTACATAGGAATGAAATTATGACACACAAATAACTAATGCTTGCTCTCCACCCTACCGTAATGGCGTCATGGAGCCTCGTGGGCTCTAGCCATACCCCCGAGCAAGAGATACATTATACACCATCATAATTCAATGGTGAGAGCTTAGTGCTATGATAAGCTTGCTCCTTATACAACACATTATTCTAATATATCCTCTAAACAATCTTACTTATAATTCAATGCATAGATCAAACTATCTCTACCAATTCTAAGAATAAGAAATGGAGAAATGACTTATCTCTCTACTAGCTGCTTCCCTTTGAGCTCCTATTCTTCCATCCTTGACTCTCTCCTTCTTTCCTTCACTTCAAAAGTTCTCCAAAAGGAGAAGTGGGCAATGCCCAAATCTTCCATCTTCTTGAGATATATAGGAATCCTCCAAACCTACACTCCTTCCCACAAGTGCTCACACATGTGTGAGTCTTGTGCCAATTCCAAGAACTTTTTGGGAGTGGGGAGTTGTGAGTGACAAGTCACTTCTTCCAAGCCCCAACACTTTTGAATTCGTCACATTCATGCATGTGGACTTTTGAGGGGTCTTTTCACACTCCAAGGACAAGTTCTCATGTCAAGAAGGTTCCAAACCCATAGGTATAGGTCCTAGGGGTCTATTCTTGTTCAAAAACCAAGGAAATTGACCAACAACCCTCTTTGAAGTCCCACTTAAGTTTCTATCCGAGTTTCACACTTGGATAAGGGTTCATAAACCTTAACCCCAACTTATGTCTCACATGACACAATTAAATAACCTTTCAACCCAAAAGAATAAACATAGTAACTATTTTCCCTCGGCTCCAAAGTAAGGAAGTCAAGTATATAAGCACAAAATGGTGTCTTTCAATTTGTTCTCATTGGTTCTGTGTTCTCATATTAGCACCTCTTTTCTTTCCTGCACATTACCAATGAAATCATAAGCAACAATCATATAACACATTAATTTGGTAACTAAAATAAGATTTAATTGTGCAACGATTTCATTAAAATTCCAATTCACATTCATAGTTTACAAGTGCCTAATACTTCCATGGAAATGATAATAAAACATTTCAAAATGAAATACAAGCACATTTTCATGAAATCACACTATGCATTGCCTAAAATATATCTAAGCTTCTATAAGTATATAACAAAATTAAGATTGTATTATTCACATGCAAAGCGGGGTCTTACATCCCCCTCCCCTTAGCTTAGACTTCCTCCTATAAGTCGTTTAGGATTTGAAAACATTATCTCAATATAAGAATGATTTTATCAAACTTACTAATTACTTTTACTTTCTTGATGGAAGAATCGAAACATTTAGCTATAAGTGCATATTAGGGGAAAATCTCTTCCATGAATTAAATATTTAAATACTTAGAACAAAATTTCTCATACTGGAACATTTATATGCTAACAACAATCCATGTAGCTCTAATTTATTAACAATGTAATCGATTTCAATTAAATTATGCAAAACTATATCTAAATGAGTTCATTTCGTTGCATCATAAACATCACTCATGATGTTAGAAAATATCTTTGTTTCATTGTCCAATCATGTCTTAGAATTATTAGCTTCACATTTTGTCAAAATATATGCTTAAGAGAACATTTTACCTTGTAATTATGGCACTCATACCATATCTCAAATAATATTAACTTTGCATCACATGTTACTATTTTTCTCACATAACTCACAGGTATGCCACAACACATTTATTTGTAATTTCACATGTATACACAACAATAGCAAGGATGCTCTTCTCGATTGGGTGCGTATGTCCTCATATAAAGGATGCTCTTCCCAATGGGTGCACCTATCCTCATACAAACACATAATTTACAACACAAGGCTCACACAATGGGATTTACAAGGATGGATATTCTTGGATACCACTCGAGGCCCTTCTCTAAGGACTCCTCCATAAAGATAAGAATAATCATAGAATGAGGGAAGAATGGATTAATGACTGTCCCATACCAGTCCCATTCAGAACCCCTTTCAAAATAATTCCCCAACACATCTACTCCCCTATACAACCTGCTAGGGAACCCCCCGGGATATGGCAGTTTACAAATTCCACATTACACCACACATGCCAGCAAATTTGCAACCAAGGAGAAAGCCTCAAACTGAATAACACAAGATCATAAACCAATGTTTCAATAAAATTCCCAAGAGGGAACTATAAATTCAAGAGAAACAAAATAAAGATAAATTGTAGCTACATTGCAACATTCCAATCATAATTCAAAGGAAAAATTAAACAAGTCCTTGAGGCAAATCGGACTATATAACAACTTCCAAATGGTTAAATAGCCTAAGTACATAAATGTAAAATTACACATTGTTGGTGCACAATAAAATAAGACATCAATCAAGAATTATAAATAATTCATATTTCAACAATAAAATTTGCACATTACAAACACCACGTGACTTGATAAGCCACCTAAGGGGAGGAGGGGAATGGTGGTTCTCTAACCACATCATAAGTATTATAGCATGTAATAACTGGTGGTCCCTGACCACATAAACGGGTGGTCCTCGACCACATTATTATACATCACTGGTGGTCCCTGACAACATAAACATGAAGCACTAGTGGTCCCTGACCACATGAATATGAGTAATGGGTGGTCCCCGACCACATTAATATACATCACTGGTGGTCCCTGACCACATAAACATGAAGCACTAGTGGTCCCTGACCACATGAATATGAGTAACTGGTGGTCCTTGACCACATAAGTATGAATCACTGGTAGTCCATGTTATTCCATCCTTTACCCATGGGTTATAAACATCAAGGAAATAGGTTTGCACTATGAACCAACAAGTGTGGCTCTCATATGTGGGTGAGTAGGCCACGGTCAACGTCCATGGGAAGATTACAATGACTTGACCTAGATCCTTTATCAGGGTTAGGGACAATACCCTAAGCTCATAATCTCCTGATGGTAGACCATGTGCCTCTCAATCCCTATTTACACTAGTTGGCATCACACTCCCATTAGGAGGGAACCAAACACTAGGGGTACACATTTAACATACAAACAAGACTAACACAAAGGAATACATCACATTGCTTTTAATAACACATGTCCACACATATCATGTTTACATCATTTCTTAACTAGCTAACTTTCACAATGGACCATCACAAAGGGTACACATAGGGGATCGTACTAGACGTCCACCACCCTTATCCCAAGTCGGATACCCTGTATCTCATACTTGGGGTACAACACATTTACTGGTTTCACATATCATGACATAACACAATACACTCTATGAAATTTTTCATATAACATAGCAAAATCAATGTACTTAAATACACTCCATTTTCTTTAGGTGAAATTCACTTTTCTTCTCAATTTTGTAAATCTCTACTCACTTTGCATATGTAAAGGAAGTCACTAGACGATGCATAGCTATAGCCTAGGTAGTACTCCATTTTCTTAGGTTTAACAATACATGGTATATCATACTTTTATTTTACTAATCCATTGTCCAACATCACATTTATGATCAATATTGGTTTTCTATATTTGAATCCATATTGTCCTTCCTCTTTCATTCAACTATGTTTGTTACATGTTTACTAACATATCCATATGGTAATTTCCATTATATATATTTCACAACATGATAAAGAATGTTTCCTACTCAATAAAGAAGTTAATCAATCATTTTCTTTTGAAAGATTATAATACAAGAGAAGAAAGCACACTCAATTCATAAAACACATGATACATCATAGAATAATAATTTTCACAATTCATTAATATATATATATTTTTAAACAAGTATTACATTTCACTACCTAAGGTTGACTCATTTAATCACATGTTATAATCATAATTTTTTTTTTTTTTTGTAATCACAATTATTTCTAACTTCTTAAGGTACAAAGACATACAATGAACAACATCAATTGGGAGTCTTTCATGGAAATTTTCATGTCCTTGATGATACCATTTAGTTTTTTTCAATCATTCAATTCACTAAATATTTTACATAATTCCTCACCCAATTTATAAATTCAAACAATTGATTCTTCAATTCTTGTGACATATACACAACCTTAAAGGTCAACACCTAATTGATTATGTTATTACTTCATATTAGACATACAATATTTTCTCATTTTGGCTTCAAAAATTCTTTATTTATTAACTCATTTATAAGGAGAGTGGTAATAGCATGCATTCTAGATAAAGTTTTAACATCAAGATCACATTTTGATATGGTCTCATCACAAAGGTTTTATGTTTTAATTTCTAGACGTTATTTATATAATATCTAATTTAATTTTCATCAATCTTGACTTAGTTGTTGTTGTTTACATATTTTCACCTTTGAATCGAATCATTTAATTTCACTTGCTATTCTAGTCTACATGTAAAACAACTCCAAGATTGAGTAGTTTTGTAGTTCTACTAAATTCACTAGGACTCTGTTTACTAGCAAAAGTGTTAGGATAACTTAAGGTTTAACCATTTAATTCAAGGTAAAATATGGTTTCGACCACTTTTCAAAATTGGATTTACTATGCACTGCCAAGCTTTGATTCTTAGTTGATGCCATCATGCATGAAATTCTCTCTTACCAACCATAAAGTGACTTGTTTGTTGCTTCATGAGATTAACTCTTATACTCTTATATGTAAATCAAGATCTTTGGGTAATAGAATAGGGCCTAGAAATTTCATGGTCAAGGTGTACAAGATTCTTATTTCATGTGTTTATAAATACAAATTTGTATACAAGTCCTAAATTTTTTTTTGTCAAACAGCCTACACCCTAAATATTTGGTTTCAATCTTTGTCAAGAGTTTAAATCTAACTATATGATTGCTCAAGTCCCTCATAATACACAATTCAAGGGTTTTCTATTATTTCATTCTCGTTGTCAAAATGATTTAATCAATTTAAGGTTTTAGAGATCTAACCTTATATGACCACAACCTTTAACACATTAATCCCCTTTAGAGGTTCATATAGTTTCCTTCCTCCTCAAAAGTATAACTTTCTTTAAATGCATTAGGGTTCCTATAAGAAAATATGTTTCTCCCAGAGCAACCATAACTCTAAGAAGTAGCACTACAATTGTATTTTATAGTTATAGACATAGGAAGCCAACAAAATAATGTTTCTACACATCATGATGTCCTATAACACTATTCATGCACTTTATAAAAATATCTTGCTTCAAAAACTAAACTATACCTTTTTAAGTTTTAAGAAAATTTAATGTCAGAAGATTATATTAATGCCATAAACCTTATTAACTAGACTAATATGTGGCTCAAGTCATTCACCTCATTTACTTAAAACAAGGGACCATGCTTTATATCGAGTTTCTCCTAAAAGTTGAATGTAATCAATTCAATGCATGCTCAACCCATCTATAATGGTCATTTCTTGGCCAAAGGATACTTTACAATTTTATTTGGGTTGGATAGGTACAACTAGGTTCATGTTTACTACACCATTCAAGTCCTTTAGATTTTCCCTTATTAATATTTTATTCACAACACTTGAGTTGGTTTGCACAATATCCAAGAACTCACAATAATTACTACTTAATTTATTCCCAGAGTTCCCTAGAGTTGCAACCTAGGGCTCTGATACCAAGTTGTCATGCCCAAAATTTTTGCTAGAAAACCCAACCAATTTTTTTTTATTTTTTTTAAAACCAATATTTAAACATCATGTCCTACTTGCACAGTGGAACCTCAAATGTCAACACTGATAAGACCATGTCAAATTTGGCATGAGACACAACACAGTTTGGTTCCCTCAGCTATTGTTGACACACTCTCCCTTACCCCAGTTTATAAACATTAATTTATATTATAACCAAGGGTTGAATGAAATAGGGTTAATGCTTATGCTACCTCGTCAATTTTAAATTTAACAAGAAAGATTCATTCATTCAATTCATACGTTGAAAATTCTTTATGATCATAACACTAGTACTAATGCTAAGCTTTATTTGGTATGTCAACATTTTCCTTCTATTTTGCTACCATGCTATTATTATTTTGAACATCGGTTAGACATGATGTTGTTGTTTAACTAGGTAGCTTGTAGGGCCTAATAGCCTTGACAACACATACACTAAGACATGTAACCTTGTATCTATCAAAGGATAACTTTAACAATAAATCTACTATTTCTCATCACCATCATCATCATCATTATTATTCCTTACCTTATCAACACTTTTCTATATTATATACATTAATCAACCCATCTTGGTCTAGCGTTATTAACGTGCCTCTCAGGAGATTACCAGTATTATTTAAATTAGAAAATTCCTGATCTATACATTACTAATATTTATTATGTCTTTGTCTTTTCTTACCTTACAAGGATAAGTCTATTATTACTCACTAACTCAACTTCATGAAATCATCTTCAATTAAATAATCAACAATGATTAGTATACCCAACTCATAGTTTATCAACGGAAAAAGCATTATTATTTGATTAACACTCTTTGGACCACTGTACCTAAGTTGATGCACTCAACATTGTCAACGAAACTCAAAGATGTGTATATAAATATCAAATTTATATTCATACCCAATAGTAATTTACTTAATTACTTGTCCTAATGAATCATAATAACTCATTTATATATTTATCCTTACTTGATATTACTCTGATTTAATTACTAAAGGAGTAGATAAACAATAGTATGTCCATATATTTATTTATTTATATATATTTTTTTTACTTTATGCTAACCTAAATTTAATGATATCATATTTATCTTCTTCTATTATTTACTATTTCCACCCTTAAGAAATAAGTTCATGAAGAGAATTAGAAAAATTAAATATATATATTATATCCTTCGTTGGTATGTTATTATTATTTTTAGAGGGTAGAAAAAGAATCGAGTTAAGAGGAAATTATTTCTTCCCTTTTTGAATTCCTAATCTAACCTCATATAGGACATGGTTTAATGTAATAGCTGTCTCTTTCTTAAGAGAGTATGGAGATATTTTAACTCTCTTTCACTCTTCACCATATAATTATTTTATTACATGTATTGTTCGTGGCAAGGATGTGACTTTAAGCTTAGCGTCATAGCTTTTTCTTTTAATCAGCGGCTGCACCTGAAGTACCCTATGACCAAGCAATTATCACCATTGACTTTTAACACTATATACAATAGCAAATACTGGCATCGATAATATTATGATGTAGTTTGCCATGTATAAATAAATAAAGGAATCTGTTCAGATTCAACGAACACTGATCCATTCCCTCCTGCCGCACTGTCATTGCTAAGATGAGGATCCTATGTTGAGTCTGCCTTAACCAAATGTCAGCTCTAGGCAGTTGCTAAGGATTTTCTAACATGATACTCCACTTATGAGACACTTGTGAAGCAGATAGGCTACAGGCGTAGGGTTATCGAAGCACATCAAGCTACAGAACCAATCCTTCTCTCCTGTCACTTCACAGCTGTGACGCATCAAGGTGGAAGACATGAGTCCCTAAGTTGGTTTGACAACTCCCTTTCGAACACAGGCAAGAAATCAATGACTTCGGTGTTTGAACATACGTTCGCTTCATAACCAAATTCTGGCAGCTACACTCATAACTCTCTTTTTACTAATACTGGTGACCAGTTTACTCCACCCTGATATCTGCCCAACGGTTGCTACTGAGTACCATAATCATCGGCTTGGTACATGAGGTATACTGCTTACTACAGTATGGTCGGTGGCGCCAATCGAGGTATCCATACAGCCTGGGTCCAAAACCTATGAATATCCTTTTAATCCATTATTGTTTGCAGCAGTGGTAGGGCTTTATGGTGACCAGATTGATTAGGTGAACGGTTTAATGCCCCGCAGTGCATCCAATAGATCATTATAAAAGAAATATTGAATAAGTTTTCCAACAACAATCAAAGACAACTGTTGCTCGTTCACAAACATTATTCTGTGCATATTTTCTTGCTTTCTTATCAACAGACGAAAGGACGATTCGATTCAGGGGTCGATGCTATGTTCAACAGACTTGAGCATTTGATGTGTAGGTTTCAAATCTTATCTCAATCTATTTTCTGACTTGAATATCATGTTTACAATCTTCTGTTTAATAACAGTCCTGATCTTCCTCTACCCAGGTATCTTACCATAGTAATAATTGGCTAAAACCCAATTTTAGATCTGGTGATGTTATAATTTATGCTAGATTTGGAGATGAATACAAGCAGTTATTGAGCGACACATCTATGAAAGCCGATCCATTTACTCAGGCTGTGGTTTCTCCTTCAAGTTGCTTCAAGTTTCTCCTTCATATCATTATTTTATTTTGCTTTATACTACTGAATATATGTGATAAACTGAAAACTAAATGCTTACTCACTTTATGATTTATATATATATTCTTGAGCTGTTGCCGTATTTTTGAAATCTAGAGAAGTGTATGCAAAGTAGTGAGAGGCTCATATGTTACTTTAAGCTTGCACAATTCTAATTGTTAGTTTAGCTCTTACATTGCCCCCTTTTCTTTTCTTTTTTATAAAGTGGATTACACAGAGAAATACACGATTAGAAATGTGCTTTCCGTATTTTCTCAATTCGTGAAGAATAACAGACAGATTCATTACAAACCTATGGATATTGTAAGGGGTGTGTTCTTTGAAAGAGATAACGTAGACTCCATTCAACCATATTTTTTTTGGCTTAGTTATTCATTTTAATTTTATTTATTTATTTGATTATTATATATATATATATAAAGAAAAGGAACAAAGAAATAACATTCATCACAGTGAAATATGTTAGACCATGAGTACACTAGAATAATCATTTCATTTCATGTTATTTATATATATATATATATATTTTATTATTTTTCTCTTTCTCTCCCTTTAATGCATCTTTCTGTTATTAAGACTGAAATAAAATGTACCTCCGTACTACTATAATGAGACATCATTTAACCCTTCAACTATACAAGAATTTTTTTTATTTTTTTTAGAGTAATTCCTTAATGAAACTTCAAGGAAGTATATTGCTACAGCTCATGGGGTATACATGTTTTCTTTAAGGGAACAAAGATGAGTCTTTCAATATTGCATTCAGCATATAGAAACACAATGGAACTCAAGGATTAAGGCTTTCTTTTCTTAGTTCTACTTCAGAATTACAGAGTATAACAATAACACATAAGGTCAATATGACTGCAATGCAATTTCCTAAGTGCACTAATATGGAATAGTTATTTCCAAAAGTTGCCTCTTTTCTCACTATAGGAATCATACATGTTTGAACAAATTACATATTTCCATTGCAAAAACATATATCATTACCCTTCTTCGAAAAGAACTCTTGCAAAATGGATTGAAATGGGAATATAACCATTTTATTCATTTATTTTCTTACTACTACACTACTATATTTTATTTGTTTATTTATTTATTTTTCAACATTCTTGGTAGTAATGGAAAATGCTAATGCATGCATTAAAATTCGCTTCCCAATATTTGCATTACAAAGAAAGAAACTTCAAGGGGGTCATTGGACATAATATTTTCTCAAAGGTTATACAATCTATGAATGAATATCAAACCAACAAGGGAAAAAGAACTTGCTCTTTTCTTTCTTTTGTTTTTAAATCCTTTAACAAGATATTATTCTACAATATTACAACATTAATTGGTAATACAATGAGTAACCCATAAACTAGTAAGGCTTTCTCTTTTCATTTAAACGATACACTAACCTCCAATAGATAGTACATAGGAATGAAATTACAACACACAAATAACTAATGCTTGCTCTCCACCGTACCGTAATGGCGTCATGGAGCCTTGTGGGCTCTAGCCATACCCCCGAGCAAGAGATACATTATACACCATCATAATTCAATGGTGAGAGTTTAGTGCTATGATAAGCTTGCTCCTTATACAACACATTATTCTAATATATCCCTTAAACAATCTTACTTATAATTCAATGCATAGATCAAACTATCTCTACCAATTCTAAGAATAAGAAATGGAGAAATGACTTATCTCTCTACTAGCTGCTTCTCTTTGAGCTCCTATTCTTCCATCCTTGACTCTCTCCTTCTTTCCTTCACTTCACAAGTTCTCCAAAAGGAGAAGTGGGCAATGCCCAAATCTTCCATCTTCTTGAGATATATAGGAATCCTCCAAACCTACACTCCTTCACACAAGTGCTCACACATGTGTGAGTCTTGTGCCAATTCCAAGAACTTTTTGGGATTGGGGAGTTGTGAGTGACAAGCCACTTCTTCCAAGCCCCAACACTTTTGAATTCATCACATTCATGCATGTGGACTTTTGAGGGGTCTTTTCACACTCCAAGGACAAGTTCTCATGTCAAGAAGGTTCCAAACCCATAGGTATAGGTCCTAGGGGTCTATTTGTAGTGTCCCTCCATTTCAAGTTGTTTTTGACATTCAAGTAAGTAGTCATGTTTGGGTGGTCATGTCGTTGTCATTGTTAAAAGTGTTTTCAAATGTGGTTGATTGAATTGGGAAGGTCTTGATGATTTTGTTTGAGGCAATGCTATAACACTAGTGCTATGAATAGAATTGATTAATCAAAATTAATTTAATTATAAGGTAATTTGATTTATTTAGAATTAAATAAATAAATTAAAAAAAAAAATTAGACTTATAAGAAATGTTAATTATATTAACATTGGAAGTGAATGATTTTCATTAGGGAAGATAATTGTTGATTAATGATTTATTTTAATTTTTAAAGTGAGAAAATATTAAAGTGGATAAAATATTATTAATGTTTAAAATGAATTAAATAAATCAAACCTGTATATTATAGGTAAATAAATAAATGATTATGGAAATAATGAATAATAGTGCAATAAACAAAATTAAATAACTTCCTTATTATTATTTTCGGAGGATAAAATATTTCATATAAGATTTTTATTATTATTTCCTTGTGAAATAAATAATAAACATGCAAAGAAATATTATTACAGTTTCAAGATTCGGTTATGGGGAAGGTGGAAAGGCATTCAGTTAGGAATTAGAAGGGGCTCCTTTGGTAGTATTTTTGGATGTTGGCAAAGGAGGGAGGGGATGGACATTAGCATATCTCTGGAGAATTTGTTTATCATTTGATAAGGCGGTTATCTGTCATTCCTTCTTGCACAGTGAGGGCTCGAGTCACCTGTGTTTTAACATCGCTTCTATCTTAGTTCATCCCCACCATCGACGCCATAAGATAAGTATGACATTCTCTATGATTATATGTTATGCCTTAAAAGCAAAAGTTTTGAATGATTGTTATGTCTAGCTATGCAATGAAAAAGGAATTAGATGCAACTGATGGTAGATAACCCCCCTGCAAAAGTAAACACGTACCTTGTGGTAGAGCGCCTTCTATCCAAGTCACATATGCTGATGCTAATATTTTGAAACATTGTTGTTTTTGCGCTTAGTATTTGGCCATTTGAGTAGTGAAAAAAAACTTCGGTTGCACAGGTTTCAGCTTATTAGCCTTCGATTGTTAAACCTATCTGCATGCACCCCTTCAAGGAGACAATTCTTATGTGAGTGATAAAAAATAAATAAAAAATACAGACCATCTTCCAACTCATTGAACTTTGGTGAAGGGAAGAAGATACCATTTTAAACTATTTTATTAGCAGTTGTTTCCATAAACCTAAATGCTAATAACAAGCGGAGAAAATATAACATGCTATGTTCTGAAAATGTGTTACATTAGAATTACATTGGTTCAACGACAGTTTAAAAGGATGCAAAATCGTATTTGGAACTTGCAAGCGGCTTGATCTTCAGACTTTGACAGTTCTAATGGATATTATTTCCTCAAACAAAAGAGTTGTATTGGTGTCAGAAGTAATAAGTATAATTTTTTTTCTATATGAATCCAAATCAGGGATTCCAATGCTAAGGTTTTCCATAAATCTGCCTTACACGCGTAAACAGAACATTTAATTACATAATGTATAAATGATTAGGCACTTTGATAGGGTTTATAAGTGATCAACGGTTAAATATTCTTCCTGATACCCGTCACAGCTGCAACTTGTTGACTTGCAAAGGTATAGTAAATTAAATAATCCCTCTGGACTTAGTGGCGCACTAGAACTCAATAGGAAGTTTATAGATTTTAAATAACCTGTTTGATTCTGCTATCAATCTATCGCAGTTGCTGCACTTGAAAAATAAATATTGTCAATGTACTAGCATGGTAGAGGGCTCCCCTTGATTGTGGTGAAGTTTAATTTCCAAACTGCAAACTTGAGCATGCCCCTGGAAACTCGCCAACAAACAGAGATGCATTTTAAAAAAAAAAAAAAAAGAAAAAAAGTTGTACATTAATTCTCCTTCCCTTAAGTCACATACTTGTGCCTCATATTTCTTTCGCCCTCTAGTCTTGCGGATAACATTTGTGATTTCATAATAATGCAAGTAGATGGTGATATTTCCAAATTACAATATTCACTTCCTTATATACCTGGCAACCTGTCACAGTTTCTGCATTTAGAGTTGAGGCATTGTACAGAATTAAATAGCTTCCCTGAAACCATCGACCACCTTTCACAGCTGCAGATTTTAGATTTACAAGTTGCAGTAAATTAAATAATCTCTCTAATTCCATTGTCAACCTGTCTCAGCCACGCACCCTCATGTCTTCTCCTGTCACTGCTCTTGTAGTTTTCTCTTTGGAGGATGCTTAAATTAGAATGGAGGAGGTTTTGGAATGGCTCACGACTCTCAACCTTTGGGCACCTTTGGTAGGTGTTGTTATGCTGGGCAGTCGATATTTATTTGCTTTAATCTTTTCTTTCTGCTTTGCATGATAATATGACTTGATATGTTCTGAGGCATAGTTTTGTAGATAGAAAAGCCTTCCTTTAGGGTTAGTAATTGTATATAAAGATGGTCACGTATCATTCAATTGAAACTCTAACCCTATGAATCTTATGGTCAGACAAGAATGTAACTTTCAGTCCCTCATTTTTGCCTTTTGTATTATATATTGTGAGGAGATTAAAATCTGATCTATTCAAATAATTGTAAACTATAAATATACGGCTTTATTACCATCTTTGTATGATAAACTAGAGGTCTTATTTATAGGTTAAAACACTCAGCTAAAATGCAAATAAGGTCTTTGGAATGTTTTGTAATTTAGATAATTTGTAATTTATATAATAATAATAATAATAATACTTAAGTATTTTGGACTAGAAGAATATATATATATATATATATATATATATATATATATATATATATGTAATGAATAAATTTAATAGTTGTGCTAAGTAAGCACTTGAAGAAGTTGAAGATAAAAGTTTTCAAATCGGATGTGTTCTTCTTTCTATGATGGTAAAATTTGATCTTTTTGTAGTTAGTGTTTAGGTAAAAGACGGTTTATATTATTAGGGTGAAATGGATTAGTAAATATTATTTAAAAGAGTATAAAATTTAGGGTATAGCACTTATAGTAAAATGCTAATTTGACATCGAGGTAGCTATTAGAGAATTCAATTATATTAAAAATGACATCAAGATTAATGTTGTAGTTTATATTAGTAGTGGGTTAGGATAAATGAATATTATATTTCAATTTATAAGTAATTAAATATTATATTTATTAAAGTATTATTTTAAGAGAAACATTTTAAGCATGAAACTTAATTAGGAGAAATTGAGTTATTTACTTTTAAATTTCATAAAATTGTAAGATGTGATTAAATACGTTAAATTAGACTATTCTAAGTTAATACATGGGAATTCCCTTGATAGATATATAATGAGATGATTTGTCGACATATGATGATGTCATGGGTGTATCGGTTACTAGAGTATTGTTTTGTCTAGGGTGTTTGGTTTGTGTACCTTGTCGAGTCTATTATCATAACCTCCTTGCATTTAAACAATATCAAGATCAATTGTGAATTTTATTATGAGAGTATTGGTGGATACTAAAAGTTAGAGCATTATTGTTGTAGCTGTATGAATTATTATAAGTGTTTGGTTTATGGGATATTTATGGAGATGTCTCATTGGCCTATTCATTGTAAGTGTTTTAAGATAGTTTTCTTCAAGGTTAATGTGTTCGATGGTTTCCTTGTATGGAATTATGTGTGCAAATTGGGAACCCGTATTATTGTTCATGATTGTTTTAATTTGTGTTTGGAAGAGTATGCTTGAGAATTAGTGTCTTATAGCTTAATAACATCAAATTATATCTTCACTTTGCAATTTTGTGATATCCTTAAATGATGGAAATGATTGATAGTTAAAATATTTTTTTTTTTTGGTTTCAAGTTACTTCTTATTGAATGAATGGATATATATTGTATTTGAGTTAGTGGTTTTATGGATTGTTTTGATAGATCCTTTCAATGTGACTTTTCGTGAGTTGATTTTGGGTTAGGAACTTTCTCTCATTTAATTTGCATTGCTATATGTTTTCTTTTGCTCTTTACCTAAGTGGAAAATTGGTTAATGTTATCTTTGTCATGATTGGTGGTGCTGCTTGAGTTGTTAATGAGTCAAATTTGAAAAGTTCTTTGAAGTGATGGGTATTCCGAGAGGAGAAAATAGAGGTTTCCCTTGGATTTCTGATTTAGTTCATATCGAGGATGTTGATGTTGTTGAATGGAGTTGTTGATCTTATTTTGATGTATTCACTCATTATATTTGATTTGAAATTAGTTCTTCAAGGTTTTGCTTTTATTGTTGTCAGATTTTCATGGGGAAACCCTAGTGTAACTTTTTGAGAATCTTCCAGAGGCTTGTTTTTATGGTTGGTCAATGTTCTCTCTCTATGTGCTTTGATGTGGCAAGTGCCTTGGTATTTGGATTTTGAAAGGGTTGTACGAGAATTGTAAGATTTTGATTATGTGTTTATAGCAAGATGGGTAATGCATCGCATGTTTCTCTATTATGATCTGATGTTCTTTTTATGTTGTACAACCCTTGGATTTTGTTTTTTTTTATGTTTTGAGTGTCTAGGGAAAGAGTGGCTCTAAGTGGGTGGTCAGCGTACAAAGGGGCGCCAGGATAGCCCTCATTAGAGTGAAGTTAATAAGTGATAATTTAAATAATTAACTAGGGGATGGGTAGTAACACACTAAAAAGATAATTGTTGCCTCATCTACCTTTCAGTGCTACCACAGACTAAAGGGGATTGAGAAGGTCGTGGTTGGCAAGATCGTTACCTTGTCTTCATGAAAGGTTAACGATTTCGCATGAGCAACCCTATGGAGCGGCTCCTTGAGATAGGTAGTCTGGATAACCATAGATGGAGGCAGCTCCTAGCGCTCGGTTGTCTCGATAATCCGTCAGTAGATATAGGCGGCACCTTGTGATAGGTAGTCTGGAGAATCCATGTTAAGCCATGCGATGACACTCTTCTCTAACACTCCTTATTATGTTGCTTCTTTGGAAATCCTCTGGAAGTGGTCCTTTGTCTTGAATTGATGAAACATAGTTGTTTGTGTAGACATCCAAATTTGGACACTTAATTTATCCAAATTTATCACTTTTCATCTAAACATCCTCTTATCTGAGTTAATTAACTAATATTACTATTATTTAATTAATATCTTTAATTTTGCCAAATCCCTAAGGTATTTAAATAATTATTAAATACCTTACCCTCCTTAATCCCCTTTTCATCAAATAAATTAAATAAATATTACATTTATTTAATTCCTCACATGTCATTTTCATCTAATCCTAATCCATCTCCTAATTTCTTCATTAGGGATGTGCACATGCCTAATCCTTGATTAGGATGTGTCACATCCTCCAACTTTTGCAAGTTGGGTTCTAATCCTCATTTATCTTCTAATTACTGATTAATTAAGCCTAATCATTCTCCAAGGAATTTTTAATTCCTTTTTATTCTTCCTAGATTCCCCTCTTTTATATGTGAATTTTTAATTCACATTCCATCTTTCCAAGGCTTCTAGAACCTTGGACTTGTCACAATCTCCACATGTGACCAACCTTGGACTTGTCACAATCTCCACATGTGACCAAGTCCCACCTTTTTGGAGCCCACCTTTTACCCTCTAGATCATCCTATGAATGTGAATTTTTAATTCACATTTATATCCCCAACCACCTTTCCTTTTCCCATGTAGATTTTTGAGGAATTCCAAAATTCCTCAAATGTCTTTCACTCCCACTTGGGGACAAGGAATCTCTTTTTGAGGAAATCTCCTCACTCCCCAAGGTGCATGTCCTTTTTCCACCTCATGTACTTTCTTGACACCTCATCTCCATCTCATATCCCCTTGGCCACTTCACCCTCCACATGTCAAGATGTGAGGGCTTGTGGGTTCTCAACCCACCATAGCCCTTCATCTTGGCCTTGTTGGATGCATCTTGACCGTTGAATTCTCTAGAGAATTCAAATTCTTCTATAAATACCCCCTCCTCAAGGGCATTTCCAACACTTTTAATTTGAGCACCCACATGCTGCCAATTTGCCTTCTCAAACACTTTTCATTTTAGATAACTACATGTTGTCCATTTGAATCCTCAAGCCTTTTCAATCATTTAACCATCTTTGTTAATTATCTTGCATATTGAATCTTGCATTTAGTCACTCAAATAATCATCTAAGGAGCACACAACCAATCAAAGCAAGGGCCAATCAAAGAAGTATCAACAACAAGGGAGGTAAAAGTGTTTGTGTTTCATCTTATTTGCATTTTTTTTCGTTGTATCACTCTTTTGGCTAATCTTGAGGTGTCCTTGGTATTTTGTTATTTCCATTTCTTAGTTATTTTACACATTTAGAGCAGTAGAAATATCAAGGTATACATTTCTGGCACGCCCGGTGGGACCCACACATGGGTCTTGCATTTAATGTTTCTTTGAGTTAAGAATTTTGCAGAAAAAGCTCACAGAAAGGCGGTAGTGCCCCCGCAGAATCGCGGTAGCGCCCTTCATAGAAGTGTGGTAGCGCCCTTCACAGAACCGCGGCAGCGCCCTTCACAGAAGTGCAGTAGTGCCCTTCACAGACCCGCGGCAGCGCCCTTCACAGAAGTGCGGCAGTGCCTTTCATAGACTCGCGGCAGCGCCCTTCACAGAAGTGCGGTATTACCCTTCATAGAACCGCGGCAGCGCCCTTCACAGAAGTGTGGTAGCGCCCTACACAGAACCGCGGCAGCACCCTTCATAGAACCGCGGCAGCGCCCTTCACAGAAGTGCAGTAGCGCCCTTCACAGAACCGCGGCAACGCCCTTCACAGAAGTGTGGCAGCGCCCTTCACAGAAGTGCAGTAGTGCCCTTCACAGAACCGCGGCAGCGCCCAGCGCCCTTCAGACCCGCGCCCTTCACAGAAGCGCAGCAACACCCCAAAACAGCATAGTTTGGAGGGTAAAATAGGCGTTTTGGCTTCATTTTTGTTCTAGTTTTTTACAGCTTTTACGTGATAACTCTCTAACATTGTGGTGGCAAGAATATTATTGTTTTTCGCTAACGTTTTGCAGCATATTGTGGCGAAATTTGACCAAAGATGAAAAAGAGGACAACTAACATTTGTTTGCAGGGTCATCTACATAATCAGACTTTCAAAAAATTATCTCTGCTGTTTGCAAACATAGTATAATTAGGGGGATTAAACCTCACTGTTTATTGTGGTTGCTTATTTTTGTGTTACCGAAGGGGGCATTGATTTGTTTTCATTTTCCCCTTGCACTTCGTGTGAGCCTGGGGAGTAGTTGAAAATAGTTAGTGTCTTCTTTTTAGTGGGACCTGCTTGGGGATTTCATCACCCCAAGGGACGATTCCAACCACGTGTACCGGCAGGGTATATAAAGGGGGGAGAATGAAAGTTGTACCCCAATCCAGTTGCGTCGTAATTGGCGGAGCGTCGAAGCTAGGGTGATACCTAGATAGACGTGAAGAGTTGGTCCAAGCCTTTCAGTATTTCGCTGGGGTTCCCGACTCACGCTTGTGACGGATTGGTGTTCACGGTTGTACCTCATGTACCGAGAGTATATCGAGGACTCCCTAGAAGCCTTGTGCATCCTAGATTAAGACTTTGCCTTACCATACCCGTAATATTAATCATAGGATTGTGCTTGCTTGAGGTATTTTCTTGTGGAAATTCTGTCAAATTTTGATACTTTTGACTTGTTTCATCATTTTGTGTCCTTGCCATAGCCTTTACCATCAAAGACCAAGCTTTGTCCCCACAGAAACGCGGTAATACCCTGCACAGAAACGCGGCAGCGCCCTATGCAGAAAAGCGGTAACACCCTGTGCAGAAACGCGGTAGCGCCCTGTGTAGAAACGCGGCAGCGCCCTACGCAGAAACGTGGTAGCACCCCTGATTTACTACAGAAATGCGGTAGCGCCCCTGATTTACTGCAGAAAGGTGGTAGCACCCCTGATTTACTGTAGAAAGCTATCTACGCCCCTGATTTTACTGCAGAATGTTGACTACGCCCCTTTAACTTCCCGGGGCTGCCATTTACAAACCGTACATCGAATCAACTTCGTTCAAAAACTAAAATTGCTTAATTTTTCAAGCTCTATCTAGTGGTACCTTTTATTTCTTCCTATCTAATCAAACAAATCCATTCTTCTGATCATCTAATCAATCCAAGCACACCAATCCGATCAAGTTCATCCAATCACAATTATCCAATCAACATCATCTAATCATTTGATCCTATCCAATCAAACCGATCTAGTACTTTAATCAAATTCATCAAATCATCTACCCGATCCAATCATCTATCTACTGAATCCCATCCAATCATCCTAATCTGAGCTTTTGTCCAATCCTGATACTGAGCTTGACCAAAATCCTGATTTGAGCTTTAATCTGTTCCCATCCAAAATATTTTATCCATCCTCTTTATCCTGTCATCATCATGAACCCTCACCCTCCATCAATAGTGGTCAAGGGAAACCCTAATTACGTGGATGACGATAACGAAAGTCTTGTCGATCAAGAAGAATATGACATAGATCCCCTCGATGCTATCATTGCTAGTAAGCTTTCTCCATCCACTTTCCACAATCCAAATCATGCTCCTTATGCCACCTTTGACAATGGATATCTAGTATCTTCTTCATCCCCATATTTTTCATGTCCATCTACATCCTCTTATCCTCATCTTCCATCCCAATACTCCTATTACCATTCCCCATCCATGTCCCCCCATCATAATCCTCTTTCCCAATCTTCCTATACTAATCCTACATCCCAACCCTTTTACGTTAATCCTACATCCATGTCTCCTCATCCTAATCTACCGTCCCAATACCCTTATTATAATCCATCCCCCACATCCTCTTGTTCCACTACACCACCTATATCCTCTTGTCTTAATCCACAATCCATGTCCCCCTATCTTAATTCACCACTCCAATATCCTTACCTTAACCCTCCATCCAATCCTAGTCCTCCATCTACTCCTAGTCCTCCATCCAATCCTATCCATCCATCTACTCCTAGTCCTCCATCCAATCCTAATCCCCCATCTACTCATGGTCCTACATTCAATCCCATTCCTCCATCTAACCCTAGTCCACCAATCCATAATCCCTCATCCATTTCTACCACCCTAGCCAAGCCAACCATATGCAAGTCTCTCATTTCAGAAGTTCTCCAAGGACTCATTACAAAGAAGCCATCCCCAACTCCACATCTTGAAGTCATGGAACCATGCCATCTAGATCCATCATCCACGGTCACTAGTGATGAGACCCTTCTCCATACCACACCTATTATTGACGTTACCACCCATAGTGTTGCTCAAACCATTGAAACCATTGAACCCACTAAATCCATTGCACCCCCATCTCCTACTATGAGAGCCACTGAAACCATCAAAGACACCCAAGTCCAATCCACTCCCTCTACTCCTAGATCCACCCAATCCATCGAAGATACCCAAATCCAATCCACTCCTCCCACTCCTAGTAGCACCAAAACCCATTCCAACGAACCTCATGAATCTTCCATCCCTCCATCTTCCCCACTTGAAGAGTCCCAAAAAGACTTCATTACCATGCCTCCCACACACAATGAGTCATGCCAAGAGTCTAATCCAAAGCATGCCAGCATATCCCCTTCTCCAAATCAAGATCCTACCATCCCATCTAGTCCACCTCAAGATCACAGTCCCCCATCCATTCCATCCCATGATCCCCTTGTCATTCAAGCTTCCACCACTCCATCTCCATCTCCATCGCATGATCCCACTACCACAAATCTAGATCCTATCATGGCCCCTAATCCCTCTCCTAATGTTGCTATCCCATCGTCTCCCTCTTGTAATCCCCCATCATCGCCTAAAAATGCTATCCCCACACCGCTTGCATATCCCCTTGGTCCTCTCACATTCCTCCATGGTGGTCTCCTCACAGAAGAAAAACAAAGCATATACACCAACCATCCTCTTCCACCTAATAATGAACTCGCATCATTCTTCCAGAATAACAAAAATCTTGTCCTAGATCGAATACTCAAGAAAATGAACTATCAAGGAAAAGGTTTAGGCCTTCATGAGCAAGGTATTATAGAGCCCATCCAAGCTAAAGAACATTTGTATCCGCAAGGTCTTGGATGTACTACTCATGACTCGCAATCCAAAAATGTTGGTACAACCTCTAGGCGTTCTCAACAAGCCTTTTCCAAAAGACATGTCGGCTCTTCTCATCGCCCTACCAGATCATATGTTGCCATCCCTCCTCCTCTATCATATCACCTCAAAACAACTGTCCATCTTCCTCCTTCATCCGCTCCATCCATATTGGGTCCTTATGTCCCCTTATCCCCCATCCCATATCCTCCAAGTCCTAAGTCTATTTTGGGCCCCTATATCCCAAAATCACCTCCTCCATCACATCTTATCCATCCTTTCATCCATCCATCACCTATCTATGTCGCCCATCATAACTATCCCACTCTCATGTTCCCTAATCAGGATCAACAAAGGCATGTACCTATACATCATCTATCCACATATCATCCTAAAAATCCTACCTCCATCCCTCCATTCATGTGTCCTCCACATCATCCATCCATTCACACCCATCCCATTGCTACTAAAAGCACTTTGGCTGTTAAAGGAAAAATGCATAAATCTAAGCATCCACATGAATTTAAGGCTCCCCATGTCCCCTCTAAAATACATGGTGAAGAGAAGAAAAATCTAAATCTAAATAAAATATGTAGGCCACAAAGGCCCACCAAAGCAAAGATCAAAACTATGTGGATCCCAAAGAAAAAAGATGTAATGCCATCACATGAAAAATTAGTAAGAACATCCAAAGTCGCTAATCCACAAGCTAATCATACACCCCTTTCATCTCCTACGTCTGTCTTGGGTCCCTATGTCCCAAAATTTACCATTCCATCTCCTCCATTATCCCCACATTCTCCATCCCTTAATCCTCTTATTTTTCCACATCCACCACCACATGTGCCAATGTTCATCCTGAACGCATCTCCCCATCATATATCCACCCCATCATTCCATCCATACCCTTCGCAGCATCCCATCCATTATCCCATGTATCTCCCCTCTCAAATCCCCCTAATTCATCCTCTTGCATAAGGTTGTACCAACATCCAATAGTCAGTTTGAACATGGGCTCTTACTACCTAGTATGGAACTTGATGCTTGAGTCCTTCATCCATATCCTTATCGCTTGTCTTCTAAATCCCCTTATCAACATCCCTATCCTTACCCATTTTCATCCCCTAAAACAGTCAAAAAATTCAAAAGTCCAAAAAAAAGAAAAAGAAAGAAAAAGTAAAGAGAAATAATTCGTCCAATGGTGAAAACTTGGCAAACAAGCGCCTTGGATAAGTACCATGATGAAAACCTGGCAAACAGGCGTCATGTGTAAAT
>VDFB02271358.1:788046678-788229333 GCA_007258455.2 Sequoia sempervirens
CTTCTAGAGGCCATAACTTTTGACTCGGGTGTCCGTTTGAGCTGAAATTTGACGGGTAGTTGCATTACGCGATAACGAGTGGATTTCCAACCAGTTTTTTGAAAACTATTGGAACCCTTTTTGACCCATTTTTGGGGCCTCAAAGTTTCATCTTGACCCTCAAAATCCCAATTTAGTGTTTTTTTCCAACATTTTGAAAAATTGTTTTCCCTCATAACTCAAAGTGCATATCTCGAATCTGGGATGTTAGTTAGCAATTCATCCTATCTCACCAATGGGTATTTCTTGGAAAAAATTGGGACTCTCAAACATACGGCCCTGAGGTTTCCTAAAATGGCAAAATTTGACAATTTCTGAAAATTGCCAAATTAGGAAAAATCTGATTGTCAACACCTTACACCCCTTTAAACTCCGTAACTCAGTGTAGCATCAATCCAGTAATATCCTTCAATCATTCTAATCTTCAATCCAATTCTAATCTGAGCTTTGATCTTATCCCAATCTGAGCTTAACCAAACCCGTAATCTGAGCTTTCGTCTAGCTACAGTCCAAATCTGTGGATGTCAAACCAAATCTTGAGATCCTTCTCTCCATCTCACATATCAATCCTCTTCTCATCTGTTCAATCTCACACAAATCACCTAATCAAATCCTTGGTCTTGTCCCCAGTCTCATCATCAGCCTTGACCCATCATCATCATTATCCATTAGTATCATTCCCTATCCCTTTGGTGTTGTTTTGGGATGTATCCTTCCCTCATCAACAACACTTTTATCATCATCATCATTGGGAGGTATTTTTCCCTATCCTTTTGTGGTGTTTTGGGATGTATCCTTCCCTCATCAATACCACTCAGTGAGATGTATCCTTCCCTATCCCTTTAGTGTTGTTTTGGGATGTATCATTCCCTCATCAACAACACTTTCATCATCATCATCGGGAGGTATTCTTCCCTATCCTTTAGTGGTGTTTTGGGATGTATCCTTCCCTCATCAATACCACTCAGTGGGATGTATCCTTCCCTATCCTCGTGTTGTTTCGGGATCCTTACTTCCCTCATTGACAACACTCCATCCATCATCAACCCATTTTGGCTTGTACCTTGACTGGGGCAACATCACCTTTTGAAATCCATTTGTGCTTCATCCATCTCCTATCGCTTCGCCTTCTCTCTTACCCATCATCTTGCATCATCTTCCTCATCTCCCCTTGCATCACATCATCTATTTCGAGAGCACACACGTGTTCTCTTTAACCCGCATGTCCTCTCGAGGGGGCATCAATACCTACTCTTCATCTTCACCCCCATCGTCTTTCCTCCTAGTCATCCCTTTGATGACTGGGGCATCTTTTCCAATCTAACCATCTTCTTCTAGGTTCTATATTTTAATATTTTTTGAAATGATACTACTTCGTAACACCATCTCAAAGAGGGGAAAAATGTAGACATCCAAATTTGGACACTTAATTTATCCAAATTTATCACTTTTCATCTAAACATCCTCTTATCCGAGTTAATTAACTAATATTACTATTATTTAATTAATATCTTTAATTTTTCCAAATCCCTAAGGTATTTAAATAATTATTAAATACCTTACCCTCCTTAATCCCCTTTTCATCAAATAAATTAAATAAATATTACATTTATTTAATTCCTCACATGTCATTTTCATCTAATCCTAATCCATCTCCTAATTTCTTCATTAGGGATGTGCACATGCCTAATCCTTGATTAGGATGTGTCACATCCTCCAACTTTTACAAGTTGGGTTCTAATCTCATTTATCTTCTAATTATTGATTAATTAAGCCTAATCATTCTCCAAGGAATTTTTAATTCCTTTTTATTCTTCCTAGATTCCCCTCTTTTATATGTGAATTTTTAATTCACATTCCATCTTTCCAAGGCTTCTATAACCTTGGACTTATCACAATCTCCACATGTGACCAACCTTGGACTTGTCACAATCTCCACATGTGACCAAGTCCCACCTTTTTGGAGCCCACCTTTTACCCTATAGATCATCCTATGAATGTGAATTTTTAATTCACATTTATATCCCCAACCACCTTTCATTTTCCCATGTAGATTTTTGAGGAATTCCAAAATTCCTCAAATGTCTCTTTCACTCCCACTTGGGGACAAGGAATCTCTTTTTGAGGAAATCTCCTCACTCCCCAAGGTGCATGTCCTTTTTCCACCTTATGTACTTTTTTGACACCTCATCTCCATCTCATATCCCCTTGGCCACTTCACCCTCCACATGTCAAGATGTGAGGGCTTGTGGGTTCTCAACCCACCATAGCCCTTCATCTTGGCCTTGTTGGATGCATCTTGACTGTTGAATTCTCTAGAGAATTCAAATTCTTCTATAAATACCCCCTCCTCAAGGGCATTTCCAACACTTTTAATTTGAGCACCCACATGCTGCCAATTTGCCTTCTCAAACACTTTGCATTTTAGATAACTACATGATGTCCATTTGAATCCTCAAGCCTTTTCAATCATTTGACCATCTTTGTTAATCATCTTGCATATTGAATCTTGCATTTAGTCACTCAAACAATCATCTAAGGAGCACACATCCAATCCAAGCAAGGGCCAATCAAAGAAGTATCAACAACAAGGGAGGTAAAAGTGTTTGTGTTTCATCTTATTTGCATTCCTTTTCGTTGCCACTCTCTTTTGGCTAATCTTGAGGTGTCCTTGGTATTTTATCATTTCCATTTCTTAGTTATTTCACACTTTTAGAGCAGTAGAAATATCAAGGTATACAGTTTGAAATGATTTATGGTTTTACCCTATTTTTATCTTTGGTGTACTTTGTGGTCTTGTATGATCTCATTGATATTCGACTTATGACCTTGTACCCTTATGGTACTATGATACGATGTTATTGGATTGGTTAATTGCAATTTGGAATTGTGTTATGTTTATTAATGTAGTTTGATTGGAAGTGTTTCATGATCATCCTTTGATTACTTGTTTACTGGTCATTGCTTTGATTTATGTGATGGGATTTATGACTCTTGGATGTGGTTGATTATGTCATTGTAATTCTTGAGTTTTATGATCCTTTTGTATGACATTGAGTCTTGCGGTTCCCTATTTGGACATTCTTGGTTGAGGTCTCTTTCTTGTTGGCTCCTAGCACGGGGGTTGGGTCTTCGGACTCACATGGTCGGGTGGATCGTGCTAAGCACCCCATTGGGTTCCCAGTCGAGGATTGAGAGGTGCGGATTGATGCTATTGTGGCGACTCCTGAATTGTATTTATCTTGGAGCCAGTTATGATTTATCTAGTCACTTGTATCATGTTATCTTATTGTATGAGATTCATTCATATTTGGAACACTTTTGTATCATTGTATCTCTAGAACATTGTACAGTATCGTAATGTAATTTTAAACTCTATGTGGATATTGGCCATGGTAGCTGTTATTCAATGCGTACCCAGATGGTTTCTTATCAATGCTTAATTATGAATGTGTTATATTTGTTAATGTTTATATCTTTGGATTTTATTCTTTATTGCTGTTGTATGGATCTAAGTTGCGTAATGACTCTTCGTGTACCCCAAAGGATGTATGTGTTAGTGAATTTACTTAAATGAAATTCATGTTATGACTTAATGTGTTTTACATGTATGCTATGTTATTTAAAAAAAATTGTGTTGTAATTATTGTGTTGTTGTTCTTTGGGGTTAGCACGGCGGGGCGTTACACTATTCTTGTTCAAAAGCCAAGGAAATTGACCAACAACCCTCTTTGAAGTGCCACTTAAGTTTCTATCCGAGTTTCACACTTGGATAAGGGTTCATAAACCTTAACCCCAACTTATATCTCACATGACACAATTAAATAACCTTTCAACCCAGAAGAATAAACATAGTAACTATTTTCCCTCAGCTCCAAAGTAAGGAAATCAAGTATATAAGCACAAAATGGTGTCTTTCAATTTGTTCTCATTGGTTCTGTGTTCTCGTATTAGCACCTCTTTTCTTTCCTGCACATTACCAATGAAATCATAAGCAACAATCATATATCACATTAATTTGGTAACTAAAATAAGATTTAATTGTGCAACCATTTCATTAAAATTCCAATTCACATTCATAGTTTAGAAGTGCCTAATACTTCCATGGAAATGATAATAAAACATTTCAAAATGAAATACAAGCACATTTTCATGAAATCACACTATGCATTGCCTAAAATATATCTAAGCATCTATAAGTATATAACAAAATTAAGATTGTATTATTCACATGCAAAGCGGGGTCTTACATATGGAAACAATGGATACCCAAGGAAATTCCTCCAATAAACATTGATTTTCGTGTCAACAAGTGCATATATCGCATTGCACCATCGCCATTACATGGTTTGGGCCTATTTTTTATGGACAACATAAAGGTTTGTTACAAAAAAAGTTATTAAATTGATGGACTATGTTGGACCCTATTATAGTTACAAAGATTGGATGCAACTAGTTTGATATACATGAACTATGCATAGGTACATGCACTATCAAAAAATTATATACAATTAAAAGATAAGGATCAAAATAAAGGAGTGGCTATGTAAATTCATGGAAGGCCAAAAGAATCAGGGAATATTACAAGGTTTAGAAATAGTACATGACCTAGATCAACAAATAAGAAACCCAATTACATATTCAAGGTATGCGAGGGAAACTATGTATGTGCAATAAAATTAATAACTATAGGGGAAGAGTTACTAATTGATTATAATTTGAATCACAAAGCTACAAACATAGTTACTATGGAAGTGGTATGTACTATATACCATTTTACCCAACTTCCAATTAATGAATCCAATATGCCATTTTTATTTTTTTTGTAAGTCTATTGGTTTCAATTTAGTAATTTTTTTTTAGTTTTATTTTTTTCACTGTGGGGCATTGATCATATGGGAAAGGCTTTGACATAGCTCGCATAGATTGTAATGCATCTTCAGGTGCTTCTACCCAACAAGTTTACCTCATTGTAATTGTACAAATTAGATACGAGAAATTTTTGTTATTGTTATGTTTTTTTAATAAGTTTATTAGGTTAATTTTGATAATGCTTTTTAATATGGGTATGTGCAGGATCATGATGGACCAAAAAGTGGAAATATGATGGGTATGTGGCTAATGACTATTTTTTTACCCAAAATTGATGAAATGAAAAGGGATTTTAAAAGAGATTCTTAGCTTTCCACTGATATAAATTATGCTTTACTTTTAATTTAATAAGTAATTATTATTCATTTTCTATTCAAATTACAACTAAAGTCCTAATTGATAGGCTAATTGAAAAACATTTATAGCTTTCAAACTGTATCATAGTTTATGAATCCAAAACATGTGTCACATTATATACTTCACATACTATAGGAATAAAAAAATAAAAAAATGAATTTCATGAAGTTTTGACCAAGTTAAGGTGGTCAGACATATGAGTTTTTATATTTTTTAAAAAAATGTACTGAAAAATTAATAATTAATTATTTACTTGGAAAAAAATTACAAAAAAATATTCATCCCATTAGTGAATGAGTCCTCTACTTATATCTAAAATCTTATAAAATAATATTGTTATTTTATTGTGTTTAGCATTGCCAGACAAACACCTACTTATTTTTTCCATGAAATTTAAGTACCACTACATTGAAATTTCAATTTTCACCAAATAGATTTTTTTTTTTAAAACAAACCTAGTAGTTTAGAAACTACATTAAATTTGATATAGATTTTATTCTTACATATTCTTGAAATAATAGATATAACTTGTTCAAAATTTTATGTCAAGTTTTCTAACTCTGATTTTTTTGAATTTTTTTGCCACTTAAGGGCCTATTTTTTCCATGATGATCCTACACATACCCATATTCTTGTTCCAATTAAATGATATGGGAAAGGTAGTATTAGTAGAGGAGAGCATTCATTGGGAGGTGAATTCACTATTATGTGATGATGACATCGCATATTCCACAAACCCTCTAGATATAATAAGAAAGACCCAAGAAAAATACATTGAATAAATCCTTGAATTGTTATTCATAGTGCCTCAACAGATGATATAAGAGAAAGGGTTAAAATATTGAATGAGAGAGCATGGAGCTTGCGATTAAGCTATCATGAGATCTTTAATTATAACATAAGTTTATTCATGGATTTATATTTTGTACTCTTTTATGTAATGAACTAAAATATGTGTTATTTTTATATGATTTTTTGTTTCCTCATGATGTTGTTGCCCATGATCACAGTATTGTAAGTGCTTCCTAGGGAGTAGGGGTTGGTACAAGTGTCGATCCTAATCTTCCTGCACATACATAACATCATTTGTGCCTATATTGTCAACTAAAATGTTGGCAACACATAGCATGTAGGCATTAGGTAGTGCACCCTCTAGTAGCAAACACATGCCAGAACATGCATCAAGACATGTACCCGAGGATGCAGAGGTCACTAGTACTAGAGATGTTTTAGTAGCATTTCCTGGAGCATCCCATATTACTAGTACTCAAACATTGCTGGTCACATTTGTGGTGACTGAGGATTTCATCTCCATACAGATAGAGAAGGTATGTGATACTATCAAAAATATAATTATATACTAATTACTCTTTTTTTTTTTTTACATAATCTAATGAATATTAAACTTTTCATAGGCTACTTGATACATCGAAGGAAACACTAGAAAAGAATAGGAAACAAAAACTTGGCTCTAGTGTTTATATGAAATTAGTTGCATGAATTGTAAGTATCAATAAATCAAATATTACATCCAAATAATAAATTGCAAACAATTTTGATTTTATCACATCATAGAATCAAAATTCATGATCTTATGAAAAATGGAGGGCTCTAAATTCAACAAAATACCCATAGAAGAGGACTTGAAGATTTCCTTCAAGCAAGGCTATGGAGTCATGGCTAAATTCCTAAGACTCTTGACTAGGCAAACACAAGCTTCCACTACATCTGACATGTAGGTAAATAAACTCAATGAAGTTTATTTAAAATTGAATACTTGTGCAATCTATTCAATATTAATTTCCACCATAATGTATTTATGTGCCTTTTTTTATTAAATAGGCAAGCAATGATAATACTTCGCATGACATTGGAATGTAGCCTAGTGAGGTTGGAGCACAACCTGCAGATGGTCATGGTGTGAATCTTTGTAATAGATGTATTCATGTTCTATACAAAACATAGTATGGATTAATACAATTAAACATCTTTAATTGCAATTTTTTATTAATTAATGTAACCTTTTGTGTTTCAACTTTAGAGAATGTAGAGTCTGATCAACATGTTGAGCATGATCAGGCTAGACAAGATCAAGAATATGATGTGGCCCCATCAAGTAAAGAGACCACTATAATGTTCTTTTAAACATATTTAATTGCAATTAGTATATTAATAATTTAATGTAACCTTTCATGTTTCAACTCCAAAGGATCTAGAGGGTGTTCAACATGTTGAGCATGAGGCTATAAGACAAGATCTACTAGACCCCCCTTTGTAGTGGCCTTTGGGTATGTGCAGGATCATCATGGAAAAAATAGGCCCTTGAGTGGTAAAAAATTCAAAAAAATTGGAGTTAGGAAACTTGACGTAAAAAATTCAATAAGTTCTCTATATTATTTCAAAAATATGTAAGAATAGAATCTATAGAAAATTGAATGTAGTTTCTAAACTACTAGGTTTATTTTTTATTTTTTAAATCTTTTTGGTGAAATTTTGAAATTTCAATGTAGCAGTATTTAAATTTTATTGAAAAAAGAATAAGTAGGTGTTTGTCTGACCACCCTAACCACAATAAAATAATTTTTTTATTATAAGATTTTAGATATAATTAGAGGACCCATGTTTTGATTTGATGCATCTTTTTTTTAATTTTTTTCCAAGTAAATAATTAATTATGATTTTTTTATTACAACTTTTAAAGAGTATAAAAACTTGTATTCCTGACCACCTTAACTTGGTCAAAACTTCATGAAATTCATTTTTTCTTTTTTTAATCTCATATTATGGGAATCATAGAATGTGATGCATATTTCAAATTCAAGAATGTGATATCGTTTGAAAGCTATAAGTGTTTTTCAGTCAACCTATCAAGTAGGACTTTAGTTGTAATTCAAATAGAAAATGAATAATAATTATTTATTAAATTTAAAGTAAAGAATAATTTATATTGATGGAAAGCTGAGAATCTCCTTTAAAATCTTTTTTTGTTTCATCAAATTTGGGTATAAAAAAAGTCATCAACCACATACCCTACAAATACCCATCATATCACCAGTTTTTTTCCCATCATGATCCTACACATACCCCTCGACATCATGATTACATGACTAGGTATACATTAAGATCTTGAGCAGAGGGTAGAACAAGTGAAGGGGGGATAGATGATTTAGAAAACAATACACCCACTTTGTTTTTTTAGCTACAAAAAAAAAGTGACGGTAATCATATTATGACCGCCATATTTTTAATAATATGTAAAAACTGAAAGAATGAATGTTATGAGTTAATGAATGAATGTGAATATATTAATGAATGAATTCTATATGTTAATGAATAAAATTTATATATTATTAATGAATGAATGAATGAATGAATGCTATGTGTTATTAATGAATGGATGAATGATTAATGTTATATGATTAGGTATGGGGAATTGAGAGTGATCTGAGGGGGAGGGAGGCACCAAATGAGCTTCCATTGTCATGTGGGTGGCCATGTTAACTAGATAATATTAAATTATTCTCAAAACAAAGAGAAGCTTGATAAGGTAATGCACTTTTCAATATTTCATTATGTTTCACTTTTAAGCTTATCCAATTTTCATTAGTTCTCTTTGCTTCAATATGTTCCACTTATAACCATGTTGGGGAGGGAAGATGTTTGAATGATTTTTTAATTTTTCTAAATCTATAGAATTTTGTTGATATTTCAATGAACATAGCCGGACAAACCAAATTTTTTTTTGACAAGGTTATTGTACATGTGATTTAGTTTTTGTTGTAATGGAAACGACAGTTTGTTGCACCTCGTAAAAAAATTGATGCACATTTGGTGTTTCTTTGATGATTTCAAATGGGCTTTCTATAATGTTTTGTGATTTTTCGTTTCGATAGATGGACAAAGTTATGTTGATTTTGTGATGGACACTGCCAACATTTTCCATGGCATTGACCTATGATGTCAAGTTGTGGTTTTGACATCTAAAAATGGATCATTAAAGCGATGAAAATCAAGCAACAAAATTTAAATCAATGTTGTGTCAGTATGTTGACAATATTTTGTCGATATGTCACCAAACATTCATTATAATTTGTAGTCAAATACAATAGTGGATATTATTACATTTAAAAAATGTTATTTACATGAGTAGGAGTTGTTAAAACATCAAGTTTTAATTTTTTTATTTTTTTTGGTAAATTGACCTCAAATTTGTGCTACATTTGCATTTAGCCAACAATATTAATTGAAAAAGTTGTGAAAATATCTAGCTTATCTAGAATTAATATTACTAGATCATATGTTTGACCAACATTGAATTTTAGTTTGAAATACTTAAATTCACTTGCATTGATAAGTTAGTTGAATGTGGGATACAACTTTGAAAATTTACCAAAATCACATATTAAATTCGTCATCCATACAAACACAAAAATAAACATAAACACTAGGTGATTGAATATGCATTGTGGGACCAAACTAATCATCAAACCCTAGTCAATTTATGTTTAATGTTGATTCATGTCAAAAGAAGATAATATAATTTGTTATCCTAATTGGATCTTGTAGACATGTAAAATGTATTGATTGACATCATGCAGTTGATTCTAACTACTAACATCACTTCGTCTTGAATCATCCCTCGGTCTAACCATTTAATCAAATCCCCTTATTTGATTAAATTCATCAATATTTCTCCCTTATTTAAATAAACTAGTTATTTAATTAAGTCTCTATCTTTTGTTAATTAAATCAATCATCATGATCTAATTATCCCTATTTAATTAAATAATCAATTTTATTTAATTAAATCCCTCAAATCTATCTATTAAATTAAATAAATTAAAACCTTGTTTAATTTAATCTAGCCATCATCTACTATTAATTAAATAAATCAAAATATTTATTTGAATAATCTCTTATCATATTCCTCTCTTATTTGATTTAAATAAATCCATAAATTTGAGTCAAATAGATCACATCATCTAATCTCCTATTAAATTAATTAACCCTTAATTAATTTAGTCTCTCATCATTTCCCATCCTCTAGATTTTGTAAGTTGCACATGAAAATAGATTGAATTAATTTATTAAATCCGTATTTTACTCACAAGGCATCTTTTTGGAATATTCTCAAAATTTGAATTCAAAAATTCCAAGTGGACATGTACATCTAACAAAGCATTAATTTCATCTTACATGTCCTATGTTTTGAGCCAAGTGGCATTTATTGCATTTTCCCTTCCCTCTTACAAGTCATTTCAATGAATTTGAAATTCAAAACTAGGCATTTATTGGCACAATCCTCTAAACTTGCACATCCTTCATCCATTCATAGGTTGACAACTAGCATCTTGCCATTGGATGAATGTTAGTCCCACATTGCTCAAATTTGGAAATTCATCCATCTTTGAATTCTATAAATAGATTTCATATCTTCATTTGATCATCCACAATTTATGCAAAGTTACCATGCTAAAAAATCTATCAAATTTTATCCATCACCATTGAGTTCTTAGCTAGGTTTTTTTAAGATTTTGGCTTGGATCTCTCAATCTTCATCGTCAAAGTGGATCAATTTTCATCAACACATCAAGCTTGCATCATAGGGATTGGGAAAGGGAAAATTTTCACATCAAATTGGCACCAATTCCCCCATGGGATCATGAGTTTGCACATTTAAATTAGGATTCAATCTATTTTGTTGTTTCCATTATGTTCTTCATTGTTCATTTTCATAATTTGAGTTTTGTAAATGGATTTCATGGGGAATCCTTGTTTTAGCTTGCAATCTCTTGTTTAACTTATTTATTCTTGTTGTTTTGTAGGTATTATAACTTGGGTTCTCACATTTGGTGCTAGAAGGAGGGAAGCATCTCATTCTTTATCACTTTTCTCACAAAATTCTATGTTTTTACTTACATAGAAAAATTCCAACAGTGAGAGCTCAGAGTCGTTGTTTTTGCACTACTAAATCTTTAGCGACACTATATGACACTACTTTAAATTCAAACTATGACGTTGGAGTCTTCCCACCCAAAAAAATTGAATTCCAAACTCCTTTGCATGACCATTTTGACTTGCTAGACTTTTCAAATAAATCAAATAGTGACACTGGTAAAAAGTGTGATGTAGTCGAGCTCACTGTCCCTAACATAGAGCGACGCTGACTGGTAAGTGTCGCTATAGACCACCCTTAAGAAATCAAACTGTGACACAGTGATGAGTTGTGCCACTAGAAGGGAGTAAAAAGTGGAAATTTAATTTTAGGACATGCTTTTGGTCATTAATGAGTTTATCTTTTGTTTTCTGCTTTTTAATCTATGTATTTTGTAGAATATGACTGGTTTTCTCTCTTGTAGGTTGGAATCAAAAATGAAAGAAGGAAAAGAATGAGGAGGATATTTCACAAGATCAAAGTGTTTTTGAACACTTTAGTGTTTGCTTAACACTTTTAAGAAATTGTTATCACTTCTTTCTTAGGACACTAATTTCATTTGGGTTTAAAAAGAATCTTTTCAATTTTTGCAAAGGATTTAAAATAAACATTAGGACTACAACTTACTAGAGTTTTTTTTTTTGGATTAACAATTGAACAACACAACTCTCATTTTTCCTTTGGTTCTTTAAAAAGAATCCATTATTGCCTTGTGGGATCTAACATGAACATGTGTTATCTTGTTTTGTCGGGACTTACTTGAGCTAACCTCATTGCAAAAGGATGTATGCACTTCTATTGTGCTTTATACCGATCTTGAGAATCAAAAGTCCTTTTTCATGATTTTGGGTTCAGAGAAAGCAATCACCTCCACACTTCATTTTGGGTTTAAATTTGAACAAAATCTTGTGTGAGTGTGAATGAGCTTATTGCATGTGTTCTCTCTTTGTTTCTAAATGAGAGTCAATTGAACTATGAATAAGTTTATTCACTTTTGTTTATCTTAGAGGGCCTGCCTTGGGGAAAAACCACTCACCTAAGGGAACGACTCAACCGGTAACACTCTAAAGCCAAGAGTATTTCCAATCAGTATATAAATGTGGATATTGGAGTAAACACCAATATTATGTGGTTGATTCCGACAAGATGGGTCTGAAAGGGGACTCTTGCTATATGGGTCAATCTCCATGAACAGAAAGTCCTTATTAAAACCCATGCTCTATAATTTCCAAAATCCTTTGATCTATTTGTTGGTGCAAGAATGGTAATTTTGAAGCCACCCCACACTTTTACAGTCTTTTAGTATAAATGAAAAGAATTATGTGTGAGTTTCATGGGTGTTGATGCTTGGATACCCTATATAAGTGAGTGTCATGCAGGGGAGACAGTGGGGTCAAGTATCTAACCATTCGCTAAGGATAAACTTGTGTAGCTAGACTTTTCCAAGTGGGAATCCAACAAATATTGTCTTCCACATCCATATGGTTGTACTTATTCATGGTTTCAAAATGCATTACTTGATTGAAATCATCTTAGAAACAAACACTTAAACATCATCATTAAAATTTCAAACCCTTTAGGAGACAAATACCATTGACTCAATCCGCATGTTATTTCTTTCCCTTGGGATTCACATGTTTAGAGGTTTCTAAACATTTGGTTACATCTCAATTTGTCTACTAGAGTTAAACAATAGGTAACCCTTGCCTTTAGTTCATAGAATTTCCACATAACATATTTTGTTGGGTCAAAAGAAATTAAGACAAAGGACAACTAATTTGAAAATTAATCAAAGAAAATGTTTGTGGTAAAATAAAATCATTAAGAAAAGAGGGAAAATTGAATATCACATGTGTTGAAACCTCATGATTTCCAAAAAGGTCAAGTTCCCAAAACCAAATTCTTTGAGTCAAAGTTCAAAATTTAGAAATCATGCTCAAAGGATCATCAAGAAATACAAATTAAAGTGCAACAAAAAGCAATACATCAAGGTTAGGAAAAAGTTCACAAGGTTCTATAGGCTCATCCCTTTGAACAATCCTGAAATGTATGCTCAATTTGAACCACTTCTTGGTTAGAGAGGTCTAGAGAATGATTTCATGTTCTTCAATACCTAGGTCTAGGAAAACAAAATGTCCTTTTTAGGTTCATCTTAGGGTAAATTTTTTTTTAAAAAAAAATTCACCCATCCTTCAAACATCAACATCAAAAATCATCTCACCATCACCTTTTGAGAAATCTTGAAATTATCCTTCCTGCTAAACTTTTTAGAAAAAATTAAAATCATAAAATATTTGAGACAAAATCCTTGAAATATTTATCAAATCATCTTTGGATAGGTATGTGTAGATGCATCCTTTTGCATATTCTTAGTCAAAGTTATCAAAACATCTTGTTTGGTTAGGTATATGTAGATGCATCCTTCTTCATATGCTTGACTAAATTATCATCTTGTTTGAATAGGTGTGGTTAGATGCATCCTTCTCCCTATACATATTCAAATTATCATCCTTTGAGAAAATATATCCCTTAGATAATCATCCAACATCTTAGGATCTATTTGTTCAAAATAAAAGCAAATAAGAATCAATCAAGTCAAGGAAAAATCCCAAAATCAAAAATCAGAAACATATCCAAAAGTCCTAATAGTCTAGCATTCCCCTCAAGATTTATCAAATGAATCAAAAAATTCACAACCATTCATCTCTTACATCATTATCATATCACCTTTTGATCCTCAAGATATCCTAAAATTCTCTCTTTTGTGCATGAAGTAAAGATCAATCTAATGAATTAAGAGATTCATATCCCATATTCTTGAAAATTGATCCTTGTTTTATCGTTCAAACTAGATATCAATACAAGAAGAGCATGGAAACCAACAAAGAAAGACCCGCTTCAAGTGATCTAAGCCAAACAAACGTTAAAATGAATCCCATTGAATCAAGCAATCCTTTGGCTATCTCATCATCCCAAAACCCACAAAAGGAAAACCAAGGGGAAGATCTTACCTTTGGGATGTCTCATGAAGAAATAACTGAAATGCTCCAAAATCCAGAAAACCATAAAATCATCAACATCATGATGAGCCTTAACCCTTCACTATACATGCTTGAACTAGCAAAAAAAGGGGCCAAATTACCTTTGGATTTGACATGAGTACCATAGTGGAGTCATCTTTACCACTAATCTCTTCCACCATCTCCATCTCATCTACACCCCCATCCTAGAACATCACCCAAAAAATTCTGTAAATCACAACATCATTTGCTCCAACCCAACCAATTGTTAATAAGGTAAATGTGTTTCTTAATGCTATTCAAAAAAACCCCCTTGTTAATAATAAAAACTTGGATGCAAATACCATCTTGGAACAAAACATACCCGAAAACCCATTACATAAGAATGTTCCTCTCACTTTCTATCATGATCCATTATCATCACTGTTCCACGCAATACCTCAAACTTCTCTCCTCACAAATTCGCAAGAGAAGGGAGACATGTTCAGACCAAGGGGCATTTTTGACACCACAAAATTTTCACAAGAACTTGTACCCCTCACATTTCCACCTCTTCCACCATTGCCATCATCATCCACACCGCTCCTTGGATTAGGGCTTCCCCCTCTACCAACTATCAATCAAAACATTATGAAAAATGCTCAAAACTTTTCATCAATATTGCAACAAGAGATGACAATGACACAAGCAATCATGACATTATCAACCATCCCCCTAACATCACAAAGCATGGTATATCAAGGGCTAACCACATCAAAAACACCATCCATCACTCAAAATACCAACACAACATCATTGCTCACCATAAACGCCATTCCAAATCCACCACCCCCACCACCACCACCAACTTCCACAACATCAAACCAAAACAACATGGAATTACAAGCTACTTTTCAAAGGGGATTTCAATAAGTGTAAAAATAAAAAGCCACACAATTAGCTGCTCAAATAGTGCAAGCCGCATTACAAGCACAATAGGTCGCACAAGCCCAAGCTTTAATGCAACAACAAAAACAAGCCGCTCAAGCTACACAAGCTACTCAAGCCACCCAAGTTGCATTACAAGAACAAAAGGATGCTCAAGCACAAATTCTATTACAAAAAAAAGCAACACAAGCACAAGCCCAAGCACAAGAATCACAAGCACAAGCTCAAGCTTAGGAAAATGCCCAATATCAAGCATAACAAGAATCAACACAATCAAAAATTCTTGCACAAAGACAACTAGCGTAATTGTAAGCATATCAGTAAGCAATATAGCAATATCAAGAGTAGTAGGAAGTATCCCAACAACAAGCCCAACAACAAGCATTGTTGGAACAACAACAAACATAATAGCAAGCACAAATCTTAGCACAACAACAACAAGATCCAGAACAAGCGTTGTTTATACAACAATAGGTGGAAGCCTACCTAGCTTAGTAGAAAATATAGATACCATTATAAAAAAATTAAACAACCCACCCATCCAACCCACAATCGAAATCCCCCAAAACACTTTCATCCCAATCCCTAATCCGTAAAATGATGTAACGACACAAATCAGGTTACTCTTGCAACAAGTGCTTGATCTTCAATCAGGGTGAACCACAAAGACATTAAACAACTTGTGTCCCTATCCATTTGATAGGAGCCTTGTGATGAAACCATTCCCCAAGGGATTTGAGATCCCCAAATTTGACAAATATCATGGGATGGGAAACCTTGAAGATCACATCAGGGAATTCTAGGTTCATTGCATGGAAGTCGCATACGATGATACTTATCTGATGTGGCTATTTCCTAGGAGTTTGGCTGGCTACACAATGGAGTGGTTTTCTCGCCTACCTATAGACATTAGAACATTCCAAGAAATTATAGATGCATTCATAAAAAATTATGCATGCAACTTTTCCATGGATGTTAGTTTAGAAGAACTCTTAGCTCTAAAGCAAGGAAAGAATGACTCATTCACTTCATTCTTACAACTATGATGATCCAAGGCCAATCAGATCAAGTGGACCATGGCAGAAGAAAAACAAGTTTGTACCATCATAGCCAACCTTTACAGCCTCTAGGCATTTCATCTCAAGGTTCAAGGGATAACCACATTTGACCAGTTGATCCTGAAGTTGTTCAATATCGAACGAGCCCTCATGATACAAAATCAAGTATCAACTTCATATCCTGAACAACAAAACAACACCCACCCTCCAATTATAATGATAAAACTCATATGTGGGAAAGGAAAAAAAAACATTACTAGTGATGGTGTCGCTGATTCCAAAGTGGTCATTAGTGCCCCACACCAAAATGCACCCGCACCACATATCCAAATCCAACAGCAAAATGATCATCAGATAACACAACAACCAAACCACAATCCCACAATAAACAATCTCAATGATCAAACGGGACCACCTAAATGGAACAAGAGTTATCCTAAGCGAAAGTACATTACTTTGGGGCAACCATTAGAAGTCATCATGAAAATTTTGATAGACGAAAAACTCATCAAGGCCCCTACCTTTGAGAATTACCAAGAACCAGACGTGAAACCTCCTTGCCATAATGAAAATCAACTTTGTGAATTTCCTAAAATCAAAGGCCATACCAAAAATAGTTTCTTGAGATTAAAAAACATCATTCAAGATCTCATCGATAAAAGAATTATAAACATGGAACAACCTATAGGAAACCAAGATCTTAAGATATACACAAATCTGATGCCTAACCATGGAAACAAAGGGAATAACAATGATAAAGGGAAAGGAACCCAAACAAATCTAAATAATGTGTATGAAATAGTTGTTGCCTCCCTAGATGAAAATTGTATAGTCATCACTATCAAAGGGCCCCATGCAATTGTGGAGTCACCACAAGAGGCAGCAAATTCACCATCACAAGATTATCCTAGAAAAATAGAGTCCCTACATTTAGATTTATCCCTAATGGATATAATGTCCTATATCAACTCAAGAGAATTCCAACACAAATTTACATCATGGAGTTACTAAAAATATCATCGTCCCATAGGAAGATCCTTAAAGAAGCATTAGTTCCATCCACTATCGCTGCAAATCCTGATGTGAAGCAATTCTAAGCTATGGTCAGAAATATCATTACGCAAAATCTCCTCACATTCTTTTCCCAAGATTTCCTTGCTCAACCATCTCACAACCGTGCACTTCACTTAGAAGTCATATTCCATAAAAGCAAAGTCAAAAGGGTCTTGGTGGATGGAGGTGTGGGTTTGAATATTTGTTCTTTCAACCTCATCAAACAATTAAAAATCATAGAGGATTCCATTGACAAAGGAAAGGATATCACAATAAGAGCATATGATGATCAAGAAAGAGTATCCCAAGGCAAAAGAAAACTCCCTATTCAAGTAGGACTGGCTCTCATGGAAACCACTTGTCAAGTCTTGGACCTTGAATTGCCATATAATATCCTTCTGGGACATCCATGGATTCATACAATGAAGGTAGTACTGTCAAATTTTTATCAATGTGTGAAATTCACACATGAGGGAAAAGAAGTTACCATCCACAAAGACCCCAAACCCTTCTCCTATTGCAAAAGCATTGAAGAAAAGTATTATAAAATCCCCCAAGTACCAAAAAATTATGAGGGCCCATCCACACCATACATCGATCCCACCACCCTCGCATCCACTTTTGAGATAGAGACACCCAAATTCCCACCATCTCTAACATTAAGCTCATCATCTAAGGAAATGGTTGTGGAAACTACAAGCTCCCTAACAATGCTTTTGTGGTAGGAGAGTTACCACAATCTCCTAGATCATAGGGATGTCCACAAGTAAACGAAGCATCCACATCTCAAACATATCCTGAAGACTACCCTGAATTCATAAGGTTGGGAGACCTTGGCCAAGAGGTTATTGAGGTAGATCCATCAAATATGCTATATCAAGATGAGAGACAAGTACTTAAATTACCAATGAATGATAGAAGAAAGGGTTTGCAAATGATGCTCGCAATGGGGTATGATAGAAATCAAAGATTTGGGAGAAACAATAATGAGCTTATAACACCTATCATACTAGAGATGTGACCAATAACAAATCTTGGCCTTGGATGTACCCCTCCGAGTATAACCATACATGGCTGAAGTCCTAGGGTTAGAACAGTTAATAAAACTCCTCATCCAACTGCAACAGAACTATGATTACCAGTATCCACAAGCTGTGTTTTAGATAAAGTATGTGATCCCATAATAGTGGTTTACAATTTTTGGCCAAATTAGACACTGAAATTATTATTTTTAACTAAATCTTCACATTCGGGCACCTATAGCGGCTAAACCGTGAGGAATTTGAAGATGGTGAAAACTAGAGTCTCATCAAATTTTGTTTGTAGATTCTAAAAATATTTTTTTCAAAATTTTTGAAATCAAATTTCACTTCTTTTTCCATCTCCCATGAAAATTGATTTTTTTCATAAAAAAACATTTTTAAAAAGTGACGCACACCGTATAACGCATAACTTTTTTTCCATGAAGAATAAAATTATAATTCTTCCAAAGTTAGATTAGTAACTCTGATATCTAGTGCTTCCACTTGGTTAGATAGTTTTTAATTGAATATGTTTTCCTTAATCAAGCTTCAAAGTCAAATGAATTACAATTCAGACATAGCGCGGCCATATAACGCATAACATTTTTTGTATATATCAAAATTTATTTTTATTTTTTTGGTTGGATCAAGGACTTCAATATCTGGTGCACTCATATTTTTCAAATTTTTTTTTTGATAATCTTCTATTTTTCCACATGTGAAGAACAAAGAAATTCATTTTTGATGAAAAACCTATGTTTAATAAAACTTTATAAAAAAGCATAACAAAACCAAAACATATTAAAATTATATTCATTGGATAGCTTGTTCTAAGGAATACCATAATCATTTCAAATAAATTTTAAATGAATTCGTTTTATACCCCAAAAGATAAATCAAAAGTGATTTTTTATTAGCATTTTGATAGGTGTAAAGGAGACGCATTTATAGGTATGGTTTAAAACTAGCGAGGTTCTATCCAAGGGGGTTTGATATAAGGTGATTTGATCAAACCCTCTTCAATTGGAATCCTTAAAATGGAACTTTTTAAGGCTTAAATCATTATATTTTCTAAAAATATGTGATTTCAGCTGAATTCCATTCCTCTCAGTAATTGTAAACCACTATTGTGACAGCACTAAATGAGGACCCCACATCCAATCTACCTAGAATTTTTTAAGACACCACTCTTTGCATGATCAACACCCTATCTTCTGAATAAAAACACCAAAATCATGAAATCTACCTAGTATATCTCCAACTCATCGACTATGACCAATAAGGACCACCAGTTCTTGATACATTAAAAAATGATGAGGTTCTCTCTGAATTCATGGGACTATGGGATAACATTCCAGATGGGGATCACAAAGCAAGGTTCATAATTGAGCTAGATACACATTCCTATTATGGGGAAATGATTGAATCCCTTAATCATAAAAGTGAAAAATTAAGAATCATATCTAATTCCTTAAGTAAAAACCACACTGTGGAACTCTCTGACTAGGAATAAGTTAAAAGAAAGGATGCATCCAATGGTGAAAACCTCCCCGAGGAACCTAAGGATGGGGGATTCAATCTTCCTTCTAGAGCTATTCATCAAGAAAAATCAGCAGTCCTGGTAGAAAGGTGCAATCCAATTAACTTAGGAATAGAAGAGACCCCGCATATCACATTCTATGCGGATTCATTACTATCAGAGGAACAAGAACTCCTAGCATCATTCCTAAGGGAAAGACAAATAAACCTTGCATGGAGTTATGTTGACATTCTAGGCCTTGATCCAGCAATCATGGTACACCACTTAGCAACATATCCAGAAGCAAAGTATGTCTAAAAAAATCTTTAAAAAATGCACCCACATATCACCTTATTGGTCAAAATCGAGCTAAAAAATCTATTAGATGTAGGATTCATCTAATTGATAGATTATCCAAAATGGGTGTCAAACTTGGTACCTATTTAAAAACCTGATGGAGGCATTAGAATATGCATGGACTTTAGAGACTTGAATAAGGCATGTCCAAAAGATGACTTCCCACTTCCAAACATTGACATGATAGTTGATATGTAGTTGTACATGAAATGCTATCAATAATGGATGAATTCTCTGGGCACAATCAGATCATGATAGCTAAAGAGGACCAACATAAGACAACTTTCACTTGTCCATGGGGGACTTATTGTTGGAACATGATTCCATTTGGCTTAAAGAACATAGGAGCAACATACTAGAGGGCCATGACATTGATATTCCATGACATGATTCATAAGACAGTTGAAGATTATGTTGATGACATCCTAGCCAAGTCCAAAAAGAGAAAAGATCACATAGCAACCCTAAGTGCCATTTTTGATAGGCTCGAGGAGTACAAGGTCAAACTAAACCCAAAGAAGTGCATCTTCAGTGTATAATCAGGTAAACTGCTAGGATATATAGTGTCAATGAGGGGTATCGAGGTAGATCCAGCAAAGGTAAAATTAATCCTCAAGATGGAGGCACCAAAAACATTAAAACAATTGAGAGGTCTCCAAGGTAGGCTCCAATCCATTCGCAGATTCATAGCATAGTTGGAAAACAAACATAACCCATACTCTCACCTACTCCACAAAGGAGTAGCATACAAATGGGTAGCAAGTGTGAAGAGGCATTAAATAAAATCAAAGAATATCTACTAACACCACCAGTTCTAATGCCACCAATCCAAAGAAATTAGTTGATCCTCTATGTATTAGCAACAACATCCCTTGGAGCTCTCCTAGCTCAGCATGATGAAAATGGAACAAAAAATGCTATCTACTACATTATCAAAACAATGGCTGGGCATGAGCTAAACTATTCATTCATAGAGAAAGCATGCCTAGCGGTATTGTTTGCATCACAAAAATTCAGACATTACATATTGGCACACAAGATAAAATGCATTGCCAAAATTGACCCCCTCAACTATCTATTGTCAAAAGTAGTGCTCATGAGAAGAATGGCCAAATGCGTGATGATATTTTTAGAATATTACATAGAATATGTGGAGTGAAAGGAAATGAAAGGTCAAGTCATCAAATATTAGCTCACAGAAGTACCAATCTATTCCAAAAATCCTCTCCTCTAAGAGTTTCCAGATGAATCTATATTCAATCTCAACATAGCTGACCAATGGAAACTATACTTCAATGACTCATACACACAACATGGATCAGGAGTAGGCATCTTCTTCATCACCCTCCAAGGGGATTGCATACCAAGGTCTTACAAATTGGCATTTCCCTGCACCAATAACATTGTAAAATACAAGGCCTTAACCATAGGTCTCAGAATAGCAGTGCAGTGGAACATTATAGCTCTCAAAGTATATAGATATTCTCAATTAATCATAAATAAAGTGAACGATGAATACCAGACCAAATATGACAAGCTCACTCCATACAAGAAATTGGTGGAGACTCCTAAAGAATCCTTCATTGAAATAACATTTGAGTAGATTCCTAGAACCAAAATTATAGTAGCAAATGCCATGGAAACAATTGGGTCCTTACTGGATATCCCCCATAACATTCCAAAATATGAATTTCTAATAGAGCAGCTTCTCATTCGTACATTCGAGGTAACAAAATTAGAATATGTGTACAAAATCATTGGTCCTAGTGATCCTTGGTATCATGACATTTACATATACCTTCAAATAGGAGTCATACCTACCAACTTACCTTCAAAACTAAATCAAACCTTTGTTGAAAAGGCATCTAGATTTGTCATCGTAGGAGATACCTTATATCGTAGAAGTATAGAAGGAACCCTGCTACGCTGCTTAAATGTTGAGGAGGCATTAACTACTCTAGCTGAGGTTCAATGGTACTTGTGGTTTGCACACAAGTGGGATGACCATAGCCAAGAAACAGCTAAGGATGGGGTGTGATTGGCCCACAATGGAAAGAGAAACACATGATAATGTCAAAAAGTGTCTACAATGTATACAGCATGGGGACATCATCCATGCTCTAGGTAAAGAGCTTCATCCTATCATCACACCATGGCCTTTTCATAGTGGGGCCTTGATCTCGTTGGAAAAATCACACCCACCTCATCTAATGGCCACAAATTCATCATAACCACAACATAGTACTTTACTAAGTGGGTGGAAGCTATACCCACGAAATACATAACTGGGAAGAAAATTTCAAATTTCATCTTGAACTATCTCATTTTTCATTACGGTGTCCCACAAGCCATTATCTTTGATAATGGGACACCATTCAAAAATCAACATGTTCATAAATTGTGTGAGAAATTCAAAATCCGACATCACTTCTCCACCCCATGCTATCCTCAAGGCAATGGCCAAGCAAAAGCTACAAACAAAACCATTATGAAAATTCTCAAGAAAACAATCAATAATTCAGGTCATGACTGGCACATAAAGCTTAATCCTACCCTCTAGGCCTATTGAACCAACATCTGCACACCCACTGGCACCACCCCTTTCTCCCTGATCTATGGATCAGAAGCAGTACTCCCCATCGAGATCAAGATCCCATCACTCAGAATATCACTACAAAACCTTATAAAAAATGAAGAGTACCGAGTGTCAAGATTGAATTAGTTATAGCTACTAGATGAGTGACGAATAGATGCTTTGAATCATTTATAAGTCTATCATAATAGACTCAAAAGAAGCTACAATAAGAAAATCAAGAGTAGAACCTTCCAAGTTAGAGAGTTGGTGTTAAAAGAGAATCAAAATAATGTCCCAAACCAAGCAACAAAGGAAATTTTGAACCCAATTGGTTAGGACCCTTCATCATCACAACAGGTTACAAATTAGGGGCATATCAACTATCAACACCCAAAGGGGAACCTTTGCAAGAGCTCATGAATAGCTCCCATCTGAAAAAGTTTACGCCTAAATATTTCAAGGTATAGAACCAAAAAATCCAAAAATTTAGAATTTTTTTTAAAAAAATGGTTACTTCAATGAAAACCTGGCAAACAGGCATCTTGGTGACAAAAAAAATAAAATCAAAAAGCAAAAAATCCAAAAAATCAAGAAATTGATGAAAAATAGTAAAGAGAAAAAAGTCATCCTCTAGTGAAAACTACTTCTATAGCACTTTGGACAAGTACCTCGGTGAAAACCTAGAAAATAGGTGCCTTGTGTAAATAAGCACATTCCATCCACCAAGATTTCTTTGGCTTGTTCTACATCATCAGTCCATCATCCATCACATCCAAATCTCCATCCATCACTCATCCAATCACATTCGCACCATAGCTTGTTGCTATTTTTGTATCGCGATACCTCCTAGTACTACTTGACCCATCCTCAAGGTCAGTTTGTCCTTCCTTTATTGGAGTAATCTATTGCATCACACTAGGGGCATGTTCTTGTCGAATCATATTTGTGTATGCTAGAAAATCAAAAAATCTAAAAACATCAAAATATCAAAAAAAATCTAAAAACATTCAAAATCATCAAAATCTCAAAACATGTCAAAAATTTAGAAAAAGCCAAAAATAAAGTTGTCTTGTTGAACTACATCATCTCTGAGCTTGAATGTAGGAAAGGTAAATCTTTGATCATCCCTCGAGACACTTAGGTCAGTCCTTTAGGAGTCTGTCATAATAAACTGACATTTCATCATGTATATCATCGTCTGTAAATCAGTCAACTCGTCAGTTGAACTACGAGGTCTCTCCATATATAACATAAGCAAGGATAATCTATTGATCATCCCTCTAGGCCCCTAGGATAAGTATTTAGGTTAGTCTCTTGGTCAAAATCTTGGAAAGTCCCAAAACATTTAGAAAATAAAAAATCAAAACATTTACAAAATCTCAAAAACACCAAAAATAGCCTCAAAACATCTCAAAAAGATAAAAAAATCCAAATATTTGAAAAACTCCATCCATCTCATCTCACTTGCACCCATGATAACATCACTCATAATAAAGGATCGTCATCCTCAATCTTTGGTAAGACAATCAGAAACAAGTCTAGCAGGTTGAAAGTGAAAACTCAAATTTTCAAGTCTTTGGTCTAAGACAGTGAGTAATTAAGTTGGTCAACTCTTGGTATTAGTAACTCATCATCCATTTGGTCCCATATCAATCATTTTAAATAACACCTTAGGATAAACAAAATGACATGCCGCCATCCACTAACATGTCCTAGGATGCATCCTTCCTACAATGGGCATTATCTTTTGGCAATAGTTTCGGTTCTTATCCTTAAAAACCCATCTCCTTTTGGTTAATGGTATTGAATAACATCAACTTGTCTTTTTACTTGGTCTTTATCTTTTGGCTTATCTTATTGTGCTCATTCCAAGGAATTCTCAATGATATCCGAACAAGAGGATTTAGAGAAATAGGAAGGGGGAAATGATCATTATCTTTTGTCTGTTGTGCTTGTTGGAAGTTCTTGTAATATAACCTTGGCGAATAATTGCTTTGTTAGTTATGGATGGAGGGTGTTTTAGGCAGCTTAGTGACTATTGCATTGAAAGGTTATACCTTTCCGTGTTTTGGCCCGAGGAGTTTGAAATGTCTAAAATACATCCTAGCAAGGTTTCTGTATGTCAGGTGTGGACAAGGATACTCCTATTTGTTTGTCAAGTCAAAGTCCATCACACTAGGTACAATTCCATCTTGGTTTTCTATACCTTGATGCATCGTACCATGTGTGTCGTCAAACATAAGAAAATGTGGCTTTTTGAAAATCCCAATTCCCAGGCAAGTAATCATCATCATCATCATTTACACTTTCATCATCTTGTGTCTTGTTGAAATGAATTCTTCTCTTTCATTCCTTCTTTCTTTCCACACTAACAAGGTACTATGATAATTGATCATCATTACCATCATCCTCATCATCGATCCTACATCTGCAAATCATTAGCACAGTGAATAAACATATCAAATAGGAAAATATGCATTACATTTTCATCATCATATAAATATGGCATTATAATCATTTTTGATAGATAATCATATCAATTTTTTACATTACATTTCATCCATTTTATTACACTACATCATATCCATTTTATTGCATTACATTGCATCCATTTTATTACATTGCATTACATTCATTTTTGCATCCCATTACATTCATTTTCATTTGCATAAGCATTACCACCCATTGCATAAACATACATCATAGGTACATAAGCATTATAGACAATCCAATGCATACATACTTGCATAAAATTTTAATGTCATATCACACATTACATTCATTAAGCATCATCATACCACTTTGCACATCATTATCATATCATTGCATATAGTACACCACATTAAATGCATCACATACATTATCATTTTAATATGTTTAGGATAATAATATTCATTATTCTAAGCAGCTTAAAGAATCATCTCATTCACATCATATCATGACCATCACATGCACATTACATCATCCATATCAGCTCAGAAACAACAACATAATCATTCATTGAATAAATCATTTCACAACATCATAAGCACAAATAGGAATATCAAAACTCATTAAAAAGCATACATCCATCTATAAGCCATTCATACATAAGCATAATTTACATAACATCTCACATATATACCATATCATTTTGCATATTACAATACATATCACATATTCCATCACCATTTGCATCAACATAAATAGATCATCATATAGAAAACATCATTGCACATCACATAAAATACATTTGCATATCATAGGCTGACATAATATAGATTTGTTAGTCATAATCATTGCATAATGGATATATCATCAGAAATAAAAGCATCCATAAATTCATCATATAGACATTATTACACAAGATATAAAAATAGAATCATCCATACACACATAATATACATCACATCACATAACATCATATCAAAATCATTATTGACTTGTATATATATTATCAATAATGTAACTGTCATAGTACAAAATAAATCAGATCACTGTACATGTATGTCAATCAATACAAAAGGACCATTGGGCTATTAAAAAGGAGCCCATAAAGTGGAAAAAGTATCGTATCATCTTGATCAGGGTTTTTCTGCATGGATACTGCCCTGACCCCTATCATCGTGACCCTCTACTGGTCTATCGTTGGTCCACTCTAAGTACTCTTAGACCCATCCTACTCTAAGTATGGCCTCATGATAGTGCCTCCGATAGTACTCGACCTCTCGGATGACATCCCTATAAGACCCAACTGACACTATACCCTATGAAGAGGAGGATGCCATACTCTCCAACTGATGTCTATTCCTTAGCTCTATGGCTTCCTGTAACTCTATAGCCTATCTCTACTGAATGGCCTGATCCCTCTTAGCCCTAAGCTACTCTCTCAGCCCTAGCCTAATCTCTCTTAGCTGTCATGGCCTAGACTTGAGCCTATAGCTAAGCAATAAATGCATCCCAAGGATCTACCTGCCCTGCTGGTTGTGCTCGAGGGGCCTATACCTAAGGCTACACTTGGGCCTAATCCTCACCTCCAGCTCGTGATGGTGGACCTGGTGGGACCTGCTACTAATTCAACATTGGCACATCTCCTTGACATGGCTGCACTATGGGCCACATTGGTTGATCCTATCACGCATCCCCACTTTTACCTCGACCTCCCCCTCTGCCTCTAACTCTCCGCTGATCTAGGGCTGCTCCTAGAATGGTCAATCATAGGGGAGGATGAAACCAATCCCTATATGCTTTTATTGTCCCCAGATCTACAAGCCCCTAATCAGAGGCCCATGGGAAAGCCACCAACTTTCTAAAACTATCGACGGCCTTTGAACAAGAATATACCACCCCCATGAGACCTGCATCATGGTGCAGGAGAAGATGGCTACATAGTCATCATCAGGGTGATCTTGAGGCTCACCAGACTTATGCTAGACACACTCAAGCAAGTACCTCTCAATCATCATGTGCTCTCGCCCATACATGAACTAGCCCTGGCAGGCAAAGAACAACTGGTCGGACCTTCTGGGCCAACCAAGGTATGGTCACTAGGTGAATACCTACATCTCATCAAGGGCCCTCCTCCAGTAGGGGATCCCATGCTCACCTATGTGTTTGAAGGACACACCACCTCTATATTTCCATATGAGGGGATCATCTAGCATCATCGACATTGAATTAACTCATGGTTGGAGCACAAAAATATGCTCCCATGCCCAAATGTGAAGAAGGTTCACCCCTGCTCCAAGTTCCCTACCATCCATATACATGTACTCATGTAGGTCCCTCTAAAAGGAAGAAAGAAGCACTAGCCCCAAAGAAAAGTGAACTCACTTGTCTCAAACCATCCGCTCCTAGCAATATCCCCAACTGGGACTGAAGTATCAGCCTCATCTGTCAAGGGCAATGAGGCCCAAAATAATTGCCACAACAACTAAGTAGTAGGGAGGTGTCAAGATCCTATGTTTCTCAAGCTCGATTTTCCCCTTGCAAAAAATGATGTCCTCTATGGTGAGCACTCTGTGGTAGGGATCGTGCCCCTCATCCATGTCAAAAATCACTCATTGACCATGAATCAAAAATATCAAAATACGACAAACCTCCTCTAGGGTGACGGTGGCCTCACCAGTGGGAAGATGAAATGAAGAGGTTTGGTTGTGCCATCTCTTGGCTAGTGCTGACAACATCCCTAAGTGAGTGTGAATGGGCACTGCATAAGCGATATACCATAACCCATGGTCTGGAGTCTATCCTGAACAGGTCTCATGACCTATGCTCCATAGAGTAGAGCTCCCTCACTATGTCCTGCATCAAGGAAGGTCATCATGTTAAAATTTTTGAAAAATTCTTCAGTAGACGTTCAAGAAACCTCTCCAATGGTGAAATTCGTGAAGGCATCACAGTTTGGTTTCTAATCAAACTTCGACACTAGGGCATAAAAATCCAAAATAGCACCGCCGCGGTGTACTTTCTCTTCTAGTGGCACACATTAAGCAAATGTAGGACTGTCGCATTGTAGTTTTCAAACCACCCCGCCAACATCGAGCTTAGCATTGAAGTTTTCAAACTCCAAACTACACTGCCACGGTGCAATTTTGCACCGAGTGATGTAGTTTGATTTCTGAGTGGAACCATATAGCGTTTATGTAGAAATACCAACTTTAAATGCATTAAATGAGGGCTAAAAATAAAAAATGAAGCTCAAGTAAGGTTCACTTAGTGGTGCCCCGATATTGGGTGGCTGTTGGTACATATGGAATTGATCAAAAATGTGCAAGGGAAGTTGTTGTTGTGCCATACCATCATGAGTTCAGAGCTCGAATCTCAAGGTTGCTAATGGATGTGTGTGAAAATGACTTGAAAGTGACCACTCGGACCCCTTTTAAGCTAGAAAATTAGGGTTTTAATCCTAATTGACTATCCTGCTAGGGTTTTTGACGCTTTAACCTAATTTTTATCAAGGTGAGGCATGTTTTACATCATTTTATTGTGCTTACACACATTATTTTCCTCCTAAAGCTTTGTTCGACCTGTCGGGAACCTTGTCCTCTTTTTACGTGAGATCGCCCAAAAATTGGAAATTTTCATCTAATCTCTCAAGGGGGCAATATAAGGGCATGTTTTCTCTCACCAGGAAATAGTGGGATAGGATTTTAAATAGTGATAATTTTTGGCTTTGATCAAGATCATTTATTCTTTGAACCAACACAACAAGTGCATCGCTTCAAAGAGGGGCAAAATGTAGACACGTAAAATGTACCAATTGACATTGTGCAACTGATCTTGACTACTAACATCACTTCATCTTGAATCATCCCTCGGTCTAACCATTTAATAAAATCCCCTTATTTGATTAAATTCATCAAGATTTCTCCCTTAATTAAATAAACCAGTTATTTAATTAAGTCTCTATCTTTTGTTAATTAAATCAATCATCATGATCTAATTATCACTATTTAATTAAATAATCAATTTTATTTAATTAAATCCCTCAAATCTATCCATTAAATTAAATAAATTAGAACATTGTTTAATTTAATCTAACCATCATCTCCTTTTAATTAAATAAATCAAAATCTTTATTTGATTAATCTCTTATCATATTCCTCTCTTATTTGATTTAAATAAATCAATAAATTTGAGTCAAATAGGTCACATCATCTAATCTCCTATTAAATTAATTAACCCTTGATTAATTTAATCCTTCATCATGTCCCATCCTCTAGATTTTTCAAGTTGCACATGAAAATATATTGAATTAATTTCTTAAATCCCTATTTTACTCACAAGGCATCTTTTTGGAATATTCTATAAGTTTGAATTCAAAAATTCCAAGTGGACATGTACATCCAACAAGGCATTAACTTCATCTTACATGTCCTATTTCTTGAGTCAACTATAATTTATTGCATTTTCCCTTCCCTCTTACAAGTCATTTCAACAAATTTGAAATTCAAAAATAAACATTTATTGGCACAATCCTCTAAACTTGCACATCCTTCATCCATTCATAGGTTGACAAGTGGCATCTTTCCATTGGATGGATGCTAGTCCCACATTGCTCAAATTTGAACGTTCATCCATCTTACCATTCTATAAATAAAGAGTTGATATCTTCATTTGATCATCCACAATTTATGCAAAGTTACCATACCCAAATATCTATCAAATTTCATCCATCACTATTGAGTTCTTATCTAGGTTTTTTGCCAATTTTGGCTTGGAGCTCTCAATATTTATTGTCAAAGTGGATCAATTGTCATCAACACATCAAGATTCCATCATAGGGATTGGGAAAGGGCTAATTTTCACATCAAATTGGCACTAATTACCCCATGGGATCATGAGTTTGCACATTAAAATTAGGATTCAATCAATTTTGTTGTTTTCATTATGTTCTTCATTATTCATTTTCCTAATTTGAGTTTTGTAAATGGATTTCATGGGGAATCCTTTTTTTAGCTTGCAATCTCTTTTTTAACTTGTTTATTCTTGTTGTTTTGTAGGTATCAGGAGTAGGGTTCTCACAATCTATGATCATTTTTCCTACTTAATAAATTTGATATTGTTGTCACATGAAATTGCACCCTGCTAAATGTGAGGATCAACATTCCAATGACACAATATAAATGACCTCAACGTGTGGTACCTTCTATGAATAAGGTTATATCTTCAGATAAAACTAATTTCCTCCTTTGATCCAAGTGTAATGTGTTGGTCCAACCAAAGACATGAAAAACTAACTCTACCCTACTCTAACAACTCACGTGGGAAAATGGTTAGAAGGTATGCATGAAGGGGAAATGGAGGTGATACACCAAGATGGAAAAGTGGTTTATTCTTGACCAAGGTTTCCCAATTCATCAGTGAAGAGGGACTAGGGGACTCATACATCTCTCTATTTGGTAGATTCCCAAAGGCATACAAGATAATTAGGATTTGAGAAAGTTTTTGGAAGGAAAGGAAGGTTTCTCAAAAAAAAAATTGTAATCAATTTAACTCAAAAATGTATGCATGAAAAGATAAAAAAATATTTAGATACGAATGAAATTAACTTACACAAATATAAGAAATCTATGAAGAAATATTACTTGATTTCATTGGTTTAGAGGAAAAAAGACAGTCTTTACAATTATAGAATGCAAAATGCAAGTATGACAAAGAAAAACCCTAGAGGAGCCAAAGGAAGAACGCTTAAATTTAATATTATTTTTTCCTTTATAGATTACGCATAACTTAAAACCATAAACTAAACCCTAACTCTAACTAGGGTTAACAATGAAGTTTGTGGAAGAAAGAAAGAATCCCTCCCATGAAAATCATGATTAGGGCATAAATTGATCAAGAATATCAACAAATAAAAATAACTAAGCATGGGAACCCATAAAATACACGTGAAAAGTCAACGAAGAAATAAGTGTTTTCTTCGAAGCCCTAGAATTTAAATAGGCCACTCAAAAAGTGATTCAAGCATTAATGTCATTGTCCAATAAATATGTCAAATATGTGATATGGTCAAAATTTCAGGCCCAAACTAAAACATTTGCTTATGCATTAAATGGTCTAGACGGAAAAAAAAAAAAGCAACGTTGTTCGATCTTGGGCTTCAAGCTTGCTTCATAATTTATACACATCTTGGTATCAAACATTCGATGATTAGCAGAAGAAAAGTAGAGGGAAGGAGGTTTATGACTTATCGTAGAGATGAAAAGGGTAAAATGGCAGATCAAAGGTTGAAGTTTGAAAGGATCCATCATGGGTTGGAGGGAAGATTTACCTCTTACCAAAGAAATGTAAGTGATAAAGGAGAAAGCTAAAGCACAAAGATAAAAAAATCAACACTTAGGGAAATTTTTGAAGGAATGAATGAAAGTGAGATGGAAGAATGGAGGAAGATGAAAGTTTGATGCCAAAAAGAAAAAGATGAGATTTTGAGGATTGGAGATTCTGAGGAAGTTTCATTCCTTATGAGGAGAAATTTGTAAGGTTAAAGAGGTAAGGCTAAATACCAACACCTGAAGATTGATAGAAGAAAAGGGGAGAAAACATAATATCTAAGAGGGAAACCCAAATCCTGAAGTCCAAAAAACCAAGACTTTGACAAATCTTGAAAAGCATTTAATTTGGCATCGATGATTGGTGGTAAGGACTAAGGCTTACCAAAGGGAAATAGTAAGAGTTTGAAATGAAGGAAAAGAAGATTTTAAGACCCTATTCTTCACAATTACATTCAAGAAATGAGATCCAAACCATGAGGTAACTATCAACCCAAATGGTGAGTCAAATCAAGATTTGAATCTTGCAATTTCTATTTTTGCTAGCACAGGGGTCTAAGTTGAGCAATTCTATGATGAGAAAAATTTTGAATAGAAAAACAACCATAAACCTAGATCTGCAAAGTACAATGAAGAAATTTACCATAAAACATAAAGAAAATAGTGGATTTTCTAAAAAAATTGAGAGTAATAAATGTTATGGATCTATCAAAATTTATTACTTTTGCAACCCTAACATGAAGTCATTCACCCTATGGTGAATAGGTCATCATAAAATTTTCCAGGAGGTTTTGAGTCATAAACTATAGCTTATGATCTTTGAAAACTTTTTTCCCTAGAAACCCTAACCAAGACTCATTCACCCTATGGCATGTGGGTCCTGGTAGCCTCTTCTAAAAAAATATAAATCTGATCTTGAAATTTTGGATCTACAATTCCTTCTTGTAACTTAAAATATTTTCTCTCGGATCTAGATCTTCTAATAATCGATAAAACAAATTTCTATGTTATTTGGTGGATAGGGGTTTTCCTCAGTCAAACCCCAAGTTTGGTAATTAAACTGCTATGATAAATGTGAATCTTAAACCTAAAATTTGTGTGGGATCCTAACCTTCAGTGTGCCTAATACTAATATCTCTAGTGATGCAAATAAACTATACTCAATTATATTATAATGGTATCTTAGAATAAAGCACGAACAATGCAAAGGACCTACTTTAGGAAATACTAAATCCCCTTAATAACTCACAAATTTTATTATACCTCATTGTAGGATTAAAATACAATTATCATAAAATATGGAATCACTTAGGAAAGAATTCTTTAGGCTTTGTTGAATCTCATGGTGCTTCTCACAAAACCTACAATCCATCATGATTCTACAAAGGAATCTATTATTACCTCTTCAATAATGCTTCATATTTGATAACAAAATGAGCTTGAAGATTTGAAAAAACACTATAATGCTACTCAAATAGTTCAATCTTGGTTGCCTCTTGAATATGAATTCCTTTTATTAAGATTCAAACATTAGAAAATCTCTAGATTCCTAAAACTAAAATATCATAAGCCAACATTAGATATTGGATTTCAAATCATCAAAATTCCTCCAAAAATGTATTCGAAGGAGGGGTCCTAGGTTTATGTGAGCACCCATTCAACATGTGGTGAATGGTTCCTAGCTTACGTAACTAGGGCCCACTTTAGGGAATGTGAAATGCCATGTGAAAATAGGGTCATAGGACCTAGTGAGGACCCATTCGTTAGGTGGTGAATAAGTCCTAGGTCACTAACCTAGGACACACACATTCAAAAATTAAATGTTGTGTAATGTCAGTTATGAATGTTAGGTTTTATCTCTCAAAATTTATATTTAATTAGGCTACGATTTGAATTAAAGGGACCAATTAAGGAAAATTAAGTTTAATTAATTAATAAGGCCCTAAATTAGTGTGAAGATGTAAAGATACATTTTATAACACCCTAAATAAGGCACCATTAGGTCCATTTAGTTTTAAAAGGACCCTAAACTTTATGTGAATGTGTAACACACATTACAACACTAAACCAAGGCAACATTAGGTTTGTTTTATTGTTAATCATTCCCAAATTAATTGTGAAAGAGGGACACTTTTATGACACTATATTTAGTTCCCACTTTAGTGGCCATATTATAATATGTGTATTTTGAAGCTAAATGAATTAAAATATATAAATATTATACTCATATGAATTCATTAGGGAGAATGAAGCCCCCACTATAGTTACCTGCAAAACCACAATGTTAGGGACCACATCTTACAAAACAAGTTCGTTAGAATTCAAAAATCCTCTTATCAAACTTCTACAAAGAATTTAATTTGAGGGTATATGTATGCCCCCTTATTTCACTTACTTTATGGAGGTGGAATCTGGGTGAATAAAAAACAACATAAAATTACTAAACTCATATCAAAGGGTATTTCCAAGTACAATACCACATAGTGATAGACACTTTATGAGATTAGGAGTGAAATTATGAATCCAACTAAACAAACAACATCAAAAATGAAGACCTCTAGCCCCTAATATACTAATTTGAATGAAATTCCCTAAAAATGAAATAAACTTTATTTACTAGGGTTTACTATATACTAATGACACATTTTACTATTCATTTTTCATTTATATTTTTTCAAATTCCCTTGGTGTAGAGTGATCTAGGATGTTGAGCTGATAGACCTACAAGCTCCCTAGACTTGACATTGTTCAATATAAGGTGGCACAAGGTGCACTGTGATAGATAGTGAGTGGATTCTACTATGATTTTTCATTGATTCCATGCATTTATTGTAGTTTTTCACATATTTGTATTATTTTTAGGAATCTCAAAAAGGTTGGCATAAAGTGTCCCACCTTGGTGCAAAGTGCCCCACCTTAGCACAAAGTGTCCCACCTTGGCACAAAGTGTCTTGAATTGTTTAAAGTATCCAAGATCTCCCATTCAAAAATGGCATAAGTGTCCACATTGGTCATAAAGAATCTTAGAGCAACTGTACTATTTATTTAATTGATAAATTTAGGATTTATTTTATGTATTTTGTTATTTTAGGTTCCTCCTCAAGCCCAAAAGCACCTCAGAGGGAAATAGTTATATTTCCTTTGTGATTCCATCACATGACTATTAGAGGAGGAGGTTAGCCTTCTATGGTATACTTGATTTTTTTGGGTATACCTCATGCTAGCTATGAGGTATCATGATTCCATATTGATGGACCTAGTAGAGAGATGGGATGCTGACACATGTACCTTTCGTATTCCTATGGGTGAGATGACTATCACCCTAGAGGACATACACTGCATCCTACAGATTCTTATCTGGAGCAAGATTATACACTCACTAGATGAGTGATCATTCAAGAAGATGCAAGATGATATTCTATACTATATGCAATGGCCTATTTGAGGGTCAACCATCAGTCCTTGCATTAAGCCAAGAAGGGTTCTACATGCCTAGTCACCTCAACTTTGATGGATTATGATCACTACCGTAACACTTACATTAGTACCATATTTTCGAGGAGTGCATTTAGATGATGGAATTGTTCATATTATTAGAGACATGGAGGAGCATATGACCATTTATGCATAGGGTCGTAGTATGCTCATAAATCTATATTATGATTTAGGCCAGTTTGTATACTAGGAGCTAGACAACATGGTATAATGTACACTCTTGTAGGTATGGTGCTTTCAAGCACATCACATGTACTAGAATGATAGAATTTCTTACTAGAGTTAGATGCTATTTAAAACCGTGTTAGTTTATGTTAGATGCTACATTGTGATGAAGTATGCTATGTTAACTTAAATGCACCTATCATCTAACAACATTAAATTCATATAAGGATCTAAATTAACACAACACACAATATTTCCATTTGAATAGTATGGAAACTAAAGCGATAATTCAAAATAATTGAACAAACACTTTAGAATCTAAGATGTGCACTATTATTGAATTTTTCAAAGAATGAAGTAATACAAAATAAAATACAATACCATCTACCTATTCTAATAACACTTCTTGAACACATTATTCAAAAGAGAGAGAACTATGCATAATACCAGGACAATTTTGTGACATTAATAGGCTCTTTCAGTGGTGTACCATTCAGTTCCATTAATGTGTAGGCTTTGGACCTATAGCTTTCTTTGATGGCATAAGGCCCTAACAAGTTAGAGGTTAATTTTCCCTTTTCATTTGAGAGAGCTTTCATATTATGTTGATTTTCATATAACACCAAGTCACATTTATTAAATGCATGAGTAATTTCATTATCTTTATAACCATGTTGCATTCTTTCCTAGTAAGCTTGGAGATGCTTGAGAGCATTGATATGATGTTCATCAACCATTTCAAGATGATGCAATTACTGCTCTTTATAAGTAGTATCATCAATAATCCCATTAAGAGAAATTTGTAGTGAAGGAATATCTATCTCCAAGGGCATTATTTCTTCATCACCATAAACATGGTTATAAGGAGTGTTTCTAGTAGATTTTCTAATGCTCAATTACAATAAACCCACAATGTGTAAGTTAGTTTTGTATGCCAATCCTTATTATGTTTACTTACTATTCTTTTTAGGATTTGTTTAAGTCTTGTTAGTTGATTTTGCTTGTCCATTTGATTGTGGGTAATATGGTGTTGAAAAGCAATGTTTAATATGAATTTTTTTTAATAATTTCTTCATCTCATTGTTCTTATATGGAGTTTTATTATCCAAAGTCAATGTGGAAGGAAGAACAAGGCAGGTAATAATGTGTTCTAATATGAAACAACATATTGCATCAACTATTGTGGAATGAAGTTGAATAGATTCTACCCATTTTGTAAAATAATTGGTTGTGGTAATAATAAATGTATGTCCAATAAAGGACAGTGGTGTTATTTTTCCAACAAGATCTAAAGCCCAAACTAGTAATTTCCAAATAGGAACTTTTGCATGAAGCTCAAAAGTAGGAGCATGAATCAATTTGTGTTCTTGACATTTATGATATTACTTCATGTATGAAAAAGAATCCCATTCCATGTGTCTCCAATAGTATCCTATAAAAACTATTTTTTAAACTAAAAATATTCCTCCAAAATGGCCCCCATAAGCACTTGCATGGGCTTCTTCAAGTGTTATAGGGATTGTAGATTGTTTAATACATATAAGTAAGGGACCATTAAATGATACTCTATATAACACGTTCGCAAGTATTATATACTTAGATGCAAGTTTCTGAAGATGAGCTTGATTTTTCTTTGTTGTAGGATCAAGAAAGGTATCCTCATTTAAATAATTAAATATCATTGTGTACCATTTACTATATATTTTACTATTCATTAATAACACTTCTTTTATTTTATCATCTATTGATAGTTTAGGAATCATTTGAACTAGAAATGTGAAATCAGCAAAAGGACCTTTATGAGACATAAGGGAAGCAATGCTTCCCATTGAATTTTCATTCCAATTATTGTTTCATGGTACATTTTCGATCATATTTGATTCATATTTATCTAATAATGTCATCATGAGGTCTCTATATCAAATTATTTTATCATTCTTTACTTGATATGAACCATTTACTTGTTTAACAATTAATAAGGAATCACCAAATATATAAATGTGTTTAACATCTAGTGCTAAACTTGTACATATGCTAGGTATTAAAGCTTTATACTCTGTAGTGTTATTTGTACATAGGAATTTTAAATGAAAATATAAGGGAATAGGGTTACCTAAAGGAGGAATTAATATAACACTTGTCCCAGAGCCAGTTCAACACTTAGAACAAACAAAGTATGATTCCCATGTTTCTTTTTCTTTTTGAATATTGAAAACATTCTCATCAGGGAATGAGTCTATATTAGGTAACACTAAGGGAGAGGGATCACCAACTAATTGGTTAGTAAAAACTTGTCCTTTGACTACATTTTGAGAGAAAAATATAAGATCAAACTCAGTTAACAACATAACCCACTTAGCTAAGCATTGCAATACTTTTTTTTTCGCAAAAAGGTGTTTTAAACGATTGAATATTTTTGTCACATGGATATCAATGTTCAATAAGTAATCTCTCAATTCACTAGTAGCAAATACAAGAGCTAAACATTATTTTTCTATTGTTTTATATCATGTTTTATATTCTATCAATGTTTGAAACATATAATACATAATATGTTCTCTACCATTGTTGTCTTTTTGGGCCAATGATGTTATGAGAGCATGGGTTGGTGCTACTATATAAAGGATAAACAAATTTTCTTACATAGCGGGTTGTAAAAAAAGTAGAGTAGCAAGATAATATTTCAAACTCTCAAAGGCATGTTTGTAATCGTCATTCCAATTAAATTGAACCTCTTTCTTAAGGCACTATGTAAATGGCAATGTTTGGTCTACTAAGGATCCTACAAAATGACAAATAGCTTGAATTCTTCTCTATAAAGGACACAATTGAGATATGTTTTTAGGAGGTGGCATGTTAATGATAACATCAATTTTATTTGTGCCAACCTCAATGCATCTATTAGATACTATGAAACCTAAAAAAATTCTACTATCTATGCCAAAGACACTTTTTCGATTCAACCTTATGTTATATTTCCACATTCTTTCAAAGATCTTCCAAAGGATATTCACATTTTCTTGTCGAGTTAAAGAGTTTTCTAGAATATGATCAACATAATCTTCCAAAATCTTGTGTGTGTAATCATGAAATATCAATTTCAAAGCTATTTGATATGTTGTGCCTGCATTCTTTAATCGAAAAGGAATAACTACCCAAAAAAATATTCTCAAATTTGTAGTAAATGCTATCTTGTATTGATCTTGAGGGTTGGTAAATATTTGATTATATCCCAAAAATACATCTATAAATGATAATAAATAATGTCCCATATTTTAATATACTATCATGTCAATATAGGAAAGGAAAAATCATCTTTTAAAGAATATTTATTCAAATCTTGAAAGTTCATACAATTACGAATAGGACCATCAGGTTTCACAACTACAACAATGTTTGAGATCCAAGGAGAATAATCAATAGGTTATATAAAACCAACTTCAAAATGTTAAATCTTCACCTCAATATTAACCAATATATTTTTTAGGGTTCATATTTTTTATCTTGTCTTACTAATCTAGCATCTTCTTCAAGAACTATGGTTTGTGTCACTATTTTAGCATTGATATACAACACATATGAATAAGTCCAAGAAAAAATTTCATGAAATTCATGAAGCAATGTTGTGTGATCTTTTTGTTTATCTTCATCTAGGAACTTTTCTATTTGAATCACCCTTTCTACATTAGTTTTATCCATTAGTATATTATTGTATCTTGTGAAGAAAGTGAATTTTGTTTAAAAATTTAAAGATTGTATTCTTCTTTTTCATTTCCAATATTATTACTTTCCTTCTCTTTGTCGACCTTTTTAGCACTAACCATAGCACATGTGACTTATTTATTTTTAGGATTAAATTACTTGTCATAAACTCCTAACATTTCTTTCAAAGCTTCATAATATTCAAAGTAATCCAGTGATTCTTCACAAGTTGTATCAATTAATTTAGGATGCTTCAAAGTGAGAATTATCTTAGTGGAGTTACACATGATGGTGTTGATATTGAGTGAGGGCCTTTTCATTGATTTCATTATCTTACAAGGAAAATATATCAAACAATTTTTTGTGTTTTGTGTGTTAAGCTCTATAGGAACATGGATGCCTTGTTCTTTCCTTCCACATCTTTTCCACTATAACCAATTTTTTTTATGAGCTCATAACCTTTTCCATAAATTTTCTCCATATCTTTCAGGTTTGGTGGTTGTTGGTAGTCTATCTCATCAAAATTCATCATATAACTTGTGTCTTTTGTTGCAATATATGAAGTAGATGCGTGTGAGTTTTCCTTTTAATTATATGTTGATATTACCATTAATTTTTTTTTCTTTTCAGTTTCTTTTTTTGTAATTTTGTATTCTCCCATGAATTTTTGTGTGAAATCTAAGGAATTTCAGTAATATTCTAACAACTTAGTAACTTCACCAATGTTCTTCTCATGTTCTTCTAATCTTCCAGTAATTCCAATAATCTTCTAACAACTTAGTAATTTCACCAAGGATCTCATTTGTCTTTCTCAGTAATCAAACAACTTTCAGGTTCAAGATTAGCCTTGAGTGTGTAAACTTTGTTTTCATAGATGTACTTCATTACATGGCAAAGGGTACAATGCACTCCATTCATTTCATGAATCCATGGTCTCCCAACGCTAAGATTGTAAGAAAATTCATGAGGCATGACATGGATTGAAGTTTGTAATGTTAAGTTTTCCAAAATTTAATAGGCAATGTAATGACTCTAAGTGGTTTTCCCTTATATTATCAAATCCAAAAAAAGACAAAAATTAGTGAAAATGTCACTCTTATTAATATAAATCTTCTCCAAAAGGCTTACACTAAACACATTAAGGGTTGAACCATTGTCGACAAGGGTTCTCTTTATCGTGATTTGATTAAGATAGGATATTATTATGAATACATCATGTAATTTTTGAACTTCCAATGAGGGTAATTCTATTTGGTGAAAAACAATATCTAAATTAACATCATTTATTGCTTGAACTAATGCTACCATATCTTTTGAATTTTTATTAGGAGGAAACATAACTTTTTGCAAGGCTATTTGAAGGATACTATGGTAATTTGGTGAAACTTGAAGAAGATCCTATAGGGATATTTTAGTAGGTGTGTTCTTAGGTTGTTCAAAAATATCATATTCCTTTCCACTATTTGATGGTAAACGAGGAGTGCTTGACAAGATAGGTTGTGGCAAAGGTAATGAAACATGAGTTATTTTTCATTTCCTATTGTTCCTTATATTGTATATGTGTGAATGATGATATTATAACCCATTTTTTGTGAAGAATTGTTATTTTCAAGTGAAGGATTCAATTTATGTGGTTCTAGGATGAGTAAGGATTTTTTTTAATTTGAGGTTGTTATGAAGGAGGATAAATGATATGTTGAGGTGTAATTGCATTAACATCCTTGTGTTTTAGTTTTTCAAGACAAGCCTTGGTGGATGAAGCTTGTGAGATGAAGTACTTAAAGGCTTCATCTAACATGTCAAAGTCATCACTACTAAGGGGCTTGAGGGACGGGTTAAGTTTGAAAAATAGATTTGACATAATCAAAATAACTATGCTTTCTCTAAGGGTTTTGTTTGATGTTTTTGATGTTGTTTTTTATTATTTATTTTTTTGATTTTCAATGATTGAAAAATGTAAACTAATGTACATCTAATGATGCAATAATGATAGAAAGGAAAGAAATTTGAAAAAATCTAATCCTACCTTTAACAAAAATATACAAGAAATGGTTTTTTTCCAATATTGCAAAACCTAGAACTAAATGAACAATAAATTGAATGCAAAAGTAAACTATTTCAAGAAACTCCTTCTCAAATCTAACAAAAGAAAGAGAAATTCATACTAGAAACTAAAAATCACTTAGAATTTTTGTTGAGAAAATTTAAACAGGGACTCATTCACCCTATGGTGAATATGTCCCAAATTAGGGTTTGCTAATTTTGACTTTTGTTTTTCTAAGGAGATCCTATGTGATTTTTGTTTGAGATCTGTAATAAATGGCTCAGTAACATATTTTATAGATTTTAGGTGTTCAAATGTAATGTTGACTAAGGCTGAATGGTGAAAAATGTGACTAAATTTAAGGTGCAATATTAATCTAAATGTTTGAATGATGATTTCAATGTTAACACTATGAAAAACCAACCAAGATCTAATGTTTTTTTTAAAAAAAATTAGTGATTTTAGCACTGTAAACATGCAAATTTATCCTAATTACAATGTTTACTAATAAAAAATTAAGTAACCCTAAATCTAATAAGAGTAAAACATAATGCAAACTATTACAAACCCAAGATCTAGGGTTGAAAGGACTCCAAAATTAGACAACTATAATGGTAAAAAGGTTAGTTTAACTAAAATGAAATGAAGGAAAAGAAGGATTTAATAGACTATTCTCCACTATTTAATTCAAGAAATGAGATCCAAACTATGAGGTAACTATCAAGCAAAAAGATGACTCAAATCAAGGTTTGAATCTTGCAATTTGTCTTTTTTTCGAGGATGGGGGTCTAGGTCAAGTAATGCTATGGGGAGATAAATTTGAAATAGAAAAACATCTCTAAACCTAGATCTACAAAGTGCAATGAAAAAATTTATCATAAAATAGAAAGAGAATAGTGAACTTTCAAGAAAACTAAGAGTAATAAATGTTATGTAATTGTCAGAATATTTTGCTTGTACAACCATAACAAGGACTCATTCACCCTATGGTGAATGGGTCTTTGTAGATTTTCTTAGTAGGTTCTGAGTCAAAAATTATATCTTATGATGTTTGAAAACTTGTTGCCCTGGAAATCCTAATAGGCACTCATTCTCCATATGGTGAATGGGACCTACAATTCTAGACCTAAGGGTTTTCCTTGGTCAAACCCAATGTTTGGTAATTAAACCATGATGATAAATGAAAATATAAAATGTGAAATGTGTGCAATCCTAAGCTTGAGTGTGTCTAAGATTAATATCTCTAATGATGTAAAGAAACCCTACTCAATTGTGTTAGAATAGGATCCTATAATGAAACATGAACAATGCAAAGGTCCTACTTTAGGAGATCTAAAATCCCTTTAATAAGTCATAAATCTAATTATACCTTATTTTAGACTAAAAATAGAATGATCATAGATGACGGCATCACTTAGGAAACAAGTCATCAGGCTTGATTGAGTCTCATGGTGATTATCCCAAAACGTATAATCCATCATGACTCTCCATAGGAATCTATCATCACCTCTTCAATAATGCTTAATATTTGACAACAAAATGAGCTTGAAGACTTGAAAAAACATTATAATGATGCTCTGAGCCTTCACTCTTGCTTTCTTCTTTAATATGAATGCTTTCTATTAGGATTTGAACAATTGAAAATATGTATGTTCTTCCTTGTTGTAACATAGTGAAATATCTTTGTATTTATACATAACTTAAGATTAATTCCCCAAATTCAAATATCACAAGCCAACATTAGATGTTGGATTTCAAATATCAAAATACTACCAAAAAAATATCCCAAGGAGGGATCCTAGGTTTAAGTGAGGACACATTCACCATGTGGTGAATGGGTCCTAGCTCACTTAACTAGGACACACTTTGGTTAATGTGAAATGTCATGTGAAAATAGGGTCCTAGGACCTAGTGAGGACCCATTCACCAAGTGGTGAATGGGTCTAAGGTCACTAACATAGGACACAAACATTCAAAAATTAAGTGTTTTGTAATATCATTTATGAATGTCAAGTTTTATTCTTAGAATTTGCATTTAATTAGGCTTTGATTTGAATTAGAGGGGTCAATTCAGTCAAATTAAGTTCAATTAATTAATAATTCCCTAGATTAGTGGTGTAAAAGTACACTTTACAACTCCCTAAATAAGGCACCATTAATTCCATTTAGTTTAAAAATGGCCCTAAACTTAATGTGAATGTGCAAAACACATTAAAACACTAAATCAAGCAACATTAGGTTCATTTTATTGTTAATTATTCCCAAATGAAGTGATAAAAAGGGATGCTTGTTCTAAAACTATAGAGTTAAAAGGTACAACTAGTGGTCAAAACCCAAAACATGTAGTAGAAAATGGAAGGAAAAAAAGGAGTGGGTGTGATAAAGAAGGCACACAAGTAGAGAGGTAAGTGAAAACCTAAAAGCTTGAAACACTAGGAATTAGCCAATTTTGGAAGCCTTCAAAGAGTATTAATGCAAGATGGCCCATATAATATCTCTCAGATCAATTATTAGTGATGGGTTATCTAAGGGTGGCATGTAATGACAACAAATATATCTAGCAATATAGACTTGACATTAGAAAAACATGAAAAAATTATGAATTGTTTGAGTTTTTTTTAATCAAACAAATAGTTATGCTTCTAGTAGGATAATCACCTCACCTATAACCTAGCTAAAGATAAGATAATGATATGTGAAATGTTTTAAAGTTTCAACTTTTAAGCACTTACAAATGACAATTGAACTTGAAAGTAACCACTTGCCTCTTTTATCAAAAGATGTGATCTCATTTGCGATTTTATGAATGTCATAAGTACTATTTTTAACATAGTTAGTATAAGGTTCATATTTTAATTATATCAAGTTTACCATAACAATAATCTAAATAAACAAATAACTAATATTTCTATTTATTTTACAAAACTAAATTCTTAGAAAAATATATGATATATAATAAAAACTACATCAAATGTAAGTTTAAAAAATACATATTTATTAAATTAATTTGTATATGTAATAAATATTTTTGAAATTATATAATTCTTAATAATTCATTTTTGAAACTATGTAGATTATATCTTATAGAGATTACTCTGTCTTCCTATTAGAAAAGGTAATTCCCCACGTAATATCAACAATGAATATAGAAAACACATATTGATTGAACCAAATTAAAATGTGTCAAATATGACAGAGTTTGCATAATTCATTGATGGTCTAGTGATGTTTGCAAGGGTAGGAAGAGACAACCTAGCCTTCTAAAATTCTTCCCAGATATCATTTCCATGATTTATTATTATCTTCATAGTTTTGGCTTTCTACGCATGAATGTCTCCATCATTTGGCCCATTTACAATAAGTATCTCAATATGTTCACACTTCCTCTCCTTGATGCTTCACTACTATTAGCACTTTGACTTTGATGCTTGGTTACTTTAACCGCTATTTTTTAAGCGATGTGAACATTATATTTGATGTGATGGGATTTTAATTATATGTTATCATTATGGCATGTGGTGAATTAGCATAATCAGTGTTTAATTTAAAATGCTTTATGCTTTAATTATATTGTTTATGGATTAGACTTGTCAGTTTAGAATCTGTATTGGTGAAGGGGATGGGATCATATCCCTCACTTGCGTGTACCCTATGATTTCCAAAATTTTTGCTTCACGGTTTGTCTTATTATATATATGTATATTGCATGTTCGACATACTCTTGACTTGCAGGTTTACAAGTACATGACATTGACTCCACCTGGCTTCATAGGTTTGAGCGTGTCCATTGACCAATGGTAATCGATTAGGAGATAGTAGCTAGGTTTCCGTGTCAAGTCATCACCCTAGTCATAGTTGTCGTCAGGTTTAGTGGGTTTGACTTATATTCATTCCTCTCTGGTTAACTAATCCTTTCCTTATTTTAATTATTTTCCTTATTTTAATGACTGCTAAATAGTAGATATAATCTAAATGATGATTTAATGTATTTAGTTTCAATATTTAAATGCAATTAGTTTCATTGGTTATTTCGATTTAAATTGATAAAATAATATTTTTAAGTTATTGATGGATTTGATTAATCAATAAAATTAGATTGAGTTATTAATTAATTTGATTAATAGTGATTAATTTAAATGAAAGAGTATTTTGACTTTATTGTATATGTAGATTTAAAATTATAATGGAAATGAAAATCACATTAGAGATTTGATTTAAATGATTTTAAAAATGCAAATGTATTTAAATCTCACACTTTGGAAACTTTGGAATTCTTGCAATTTTGAGCTTTTAGTTTTAAATGAAAATTTGAATTTACATGAGATTTATTTTTGAAAATAAAAGTGTTTTAAAAATCTAAAAATGGAAAATCCTTCAATTGATTTAAAAATTAGCAAGTCGGTCATCTTAGGGTTTGGCCAAATTTGGGGAAAACCCTATGTAAAGAGATGCGACTTCATTTTTGGTGGCAAAAAAATTCTTGGTTTCTTTTGGTGGAGAGCTTGGTGGTGGCTAAAATTTTGGAGTTGAAGGAGTGCTTGGATTCTCCATTGTTGAATGCTTCAATCTTGGGGAGAAAACACAAGGTTCCATCATTTCTTCCTTCTACTTCTTGCTTCATTTTGAATGAGATTTAAATGTTGAAAATGTAGTTTTAGATTCAATGAAAATCCATGGAAATGCTTTCAAACTTGCAACTTGTAAATAGATTTAGAAATGAAAACCGAAACAAGAACTTACACTAGGAAATAGGAAGAAAATCAAAGAAATCTCTATTTCAAAACTAGATTTTTGAACCCTTCTTGTTGTTCTAGAAAATGTATTTTGTTCTTGCAATGTATTTGGATTATTTTCACAATTTGAGCTAGGAATTAAAATCTGGGTATATATATTTGTAAATATACCTATGCATATCAATACATAGACATATTTACAAATATATATACAAATATATTTGTTTATGTTTGAAATTTTTTTGGGTTTTTTAGAAAACCCAGGAAAAACCCTGTATTTTTTTGCCATGGACAAAATGCAAGAAATAAAATATTAAATTTTTTTGTTTGCTTTGGGGTGGGAGGTCAAACCCCACTGCCACCCACACATAGACCACAGCCAGAATGGCCACAGACTATGTATACCACACACAGGCCGCAAGCGAAACGACCACGGACTATGTACCACACACAGAACACGGCCCTAAAGGCCACTGACTATGTGTAACACACATAGGCCACGACCATGTATGGCTGTCGCGGCCATTTAGGACTTTCGTGGCTTTTCAAACAAAAATTTGGATTTCTTTTTGTGTTATTTTATATGTTTTATTTTATATTTATTATTTAATATCATATTAATATTAATATATATACATATTATATATATAATATAATATAATATATATAATATTTAAATAATACTCATTTAAATAATATTTAGTTAAATATATATATATGTGGTATATACACTTAGGTATATATATAGTTAATTAAATATATATACATAGTATATATATATATATACATGTATATTTTAATATGTGTGATTTAAAAAAAGAAGAAGATAAATTGGTAAGTTCAATTAAATTGCCTTATTAAGAGGATTGAAATATTTCAATAGATATTTAAATGAACTTATATATATTTAATGAATAAAGTATTTTAGTATGAAATTAATTTTTATTGAATTTAGATAAATGCCTTGATTTATTTAATGTTTTGAATATGAAAATAATAGGAAGTTTAGAGTAAGTAAATGGATTTAAAATCTTAATCGAATGACTTCATTATTTAAGTGTTATGATTAGGATTATAGTTGTGAAATTGAGAGTTAATGAAAGATTTATTTTAGTCAAATGACTTTAATTATTAAAATTCTTTGATTATGAATTTATTTGTGAAACTAAGAATAAATGAATGGATTTTATTTATTGCAATGTTGTGAACTAAAATTTGGTGTTTTGATTAGATAAATGCAAGGAATGAAAATTGTGATTGACTGGATTTAGGAAATCTGAATATTAGTATATTTAATTGCTTAAAATGCTTTTAGTATTATTTTTTCTTTTTCGAAGTTTGTGAAATAGAGTAAGTGTTTTAAAGTCTTCCAGATAGGGGTTCGTTGATTGATTTGGGTTGTCGTTTTGGATAGTCAACCTTTGGACTCTTGGGGTGTAGTGTGTCAAATCTTATCCAATGTTAACCCGGTTATTGTGGATGGGCTGTGAGGACTTAAGTTCATGTATAGGAGTCATTCTCCTTAGGTCGTACGTGTGTACCCTTGAGTGTGGATTCACTCCACGAGTTGTCTTAGAAGAGTGGATTGCAATGGGGGCTGCAACACAAAGTGGTGTCAAGGAAACCCTTTGCAAGTTGGTTAATCCAGTGATAACTAAATAAAACTTTAGAAGCTTAGGTTGCATCAAACATTAAACAAGATTAATTATGCCTCGCTTATGGATCCAAGGGCTTGTCTAGACTTGGGATGAGATGGGAAGGCCTGGAATGGCAAGATCATCTATCTCATCTCCACGAGAGGTATTTGACTTTGCATGAGTGAGCATGAGTGTTGGGATTTCGGTAGAGGCCACCAGGATAACCCAAGGTGGGGGCCGAAGCCTAGGAAGATTCCCAAAGGATATCCCTTGACGAGCTATGCGATGACAGTCTTCCTAAGTCAACAGTTTGTATTTGATCTATGTGACACTCTCAATCTATTTTATTTCTGGAAGCAATGTAACCTATGTCAGTGATGTGAGAGTCGTACTAGTGTTGTTCATTTGACCATCCTATTCATGTGATGTGTACTTGTGTTTATTTCGTATCACTTTAAGTAGCCTATGTCTAGAGTTAGAAGGTCTTGCCTAGGAATCCTTGTTACTATCTCCTAGCATGGGGGGTGAGCCTTCGGGTATCACATTGTTGGGTGGAATGTGCACCATAATCCATTGAGTTGGCATTTGTTCGTATGGACAAGACGTCTAATTGGAGAGCTCCTGGGACCCAGTTCTTCATACTTCATTCTTTTAGTTGTTATGTAATTTGATACCCCTCTTGTATCGAGGTGGAATTTGTAAATGTAATCCTCATTTTTTGAAAGTATCTCATTCAGGGAATGAGCGTTGTAATCTTATTGTACAGTATACTATTGGAAACACATGGAATGCTTATGTCTTTAATTTAATTCATAATGCATGGAATGTATGAACAATTAACTGTTATGCAATGTTATGTAATGGTTTTATTTCTTGTTCATGTTTGGATTAAAGTAAAATCAGTCTCGTAGCCTTAGGGAATGTTGGAAATATGTAGTAAAACTACTTGTTATTGTACTTAAACAAAAAAAATTATTGCGTTTGAATAGTAGATTGCAACTTTCCCTAGGGTTGTGTGGCAGGGCATTAGATATGGTATCAAAGCCCAAGTTCAAACACTGGGTGCTCTGGGAATTACAATGAGCCCATTAAGCTTTTTTTAGTTGCGTAGGTTGTATATGGTGTACCTTGTCTAATACCTTGATGTGTCTGTGCAGCATTATGCCTCCCAGACATGGAAAGGGTAAAGGACATGGTCGTGGTTGTGTAGGCAGTTGCGGAGAGAGCCAGCATTACTCTCCTCATGAGGTTCCTATTATTCCTGATCAGGAGGAACATCAGGCATCTCAGAATGGTTTAGTGGGTATAGCACCACAGCAAGATCCACCAAGGATCGAAGCAGCATGTAATTCCTTAGAGGAGGCATTAGCCCTCCTAGGACAGAGACAACCTATAGTTCAGAATGACCCTATCGAGAGGGAAGTTCCACCCTAGACGGAGATGCATATAAGGGACTTGCTTAGGGCACGTCCACTATTATACGATGGAGTGGGTACTGGATTAGAGGCAGAGACCTGGCTTATTGATCTAGATAGATGTTTCGCTATGCATCCATATGGTAGTAATACCAAGCCGAGATGCACTATCATGCACTTGAGGGGTTTTGCTTCCACATGGTGGAGAATAGAGGAGTAGAAGCCCCACCTTGACATCAGTTCGGTATCATGGGAGATCTTTTTAGAGTAGTTCAAAGCCCACTTCTTATCAAAACACTGGCGGCAGTGATGAGGGGATGAGTTTCATGCTCTACGTTAGTTGACACTATCCACTGAACAGTGTGAGCGACTTTTTTACTATCTCAAGCAATATGTAAGTATAGGTGATGATGAGGGTATGTTGGTTCAGCACTTTGTTAGGGGCCTTAATTCCTACATTAGTGGAGGAGTGAGGGTCTTTGAACCCAAGACCATGGAGGCTGCGGTAGAGAAGGCAAGGTTGGTACAGGAGAATTTGGCTATGTCACTAGGAGGCCATATTGGTGCACAGATTGGCAGTAGTTCTACAGCAAGTTCTAGTGCTAGAGGAGGACAGTCTTAGGGAGGCATACCTTCAAAAGAACAGTAGGGACCATCTCAGAGTGGGAACACAACAGTAGGTATCACATGGGAAATGTAAGGGTTTCTAGCAGTGTCAGGGGGACAGGAATTGGAGGTGTGCTAAACGCTTCAACTCTGATCAACCAACATAGAGTTCCCAGTCCACCTTCAAGGGTAGTGTGCCATAGTCTAGCACACCATCCAGAGGTAGAGGCTATGGATGAGGCAGAGAGTGTTTTGCATGTGGCCAACAGGGCCATATAGCTAGAATGTGTCCCAATAAGGGTACATCTGGGTTTTCACAGGGACCAACGGCATCGAGTTTTTGCAACAGTTGATAACCACTAGGCTGAGCATTAGGGTACAGTGGTAGAGACACATGGTATGTTGTCAGGTAACCCAGTTACCATTTTGTTAGATTTGGGAGCATCAGATTCCTTCATTTCTCCTTCCATTGTGATGCGATGTAGACTGGATGTGGTAAGGCAAGGTGATAGGTGGAAAGTTGAGTTAGCTTCAGGTGTGAGGGTTGAATCCCATTCCCTTGTACCAAATTGTAAATTGAAAGTTGGAACTCTTCATACTACAGTGGACCTTTGAGTTATTCCTTTGGGGTCATATGACATCGTCATAGGGATGGATTGGCTAGAGGCACATAACATGGTCATAGATTGTCGACGTAAGTCGATTCGATGTGTTGAGGCATTTGGCAGAACAATAGAGGTAGTGGGAGTTAAGAGGCCGATCTCCTTGAGGGTCATCTTAGCTATGTAGTTGAGAAGGTGTGTGTGTCAAGGTTGCCAGTTATTTGCTGTTATAGTGGATGATCTGGATCTAGGAGGTGGTGAGGAGAAAGTCTCTCTCAATAGTCACCCCATTCTTTAGGAGTATTCTGATGTATTTCTAGATGAGATTCCAGGGATGCCACCTCAAAGAGATATAGATTTTAGGATAGACCTTATACCTGGTTCACAACCCATCTCACGAACTCCTTATCATATGACTACCTAGGAGCTAAAATAGCTTTGCTTATAGCTTGAGGAGTTGCTTGAGAAAGGTCTAATTCACCCTAGTGTTTCTCCATGGGGAGCACCAGTAATCTTTGTGAAGAAGGACGGATCACTTCGATTATGCATTGATTACAAATAGTTGAACAAAGTGACCATTCAGAATCGATATCCGCTTCCTAGGATTGACAATCTATTCGACCAGATTAAGGGTACCACAATCTTTTCAAAGATTGATCTTAAGTCTAGATACCATCAGCTTCGCATCTTCGAGTCAAATATCCATAAGACAGCGTTTCAAATGCGATATCGTCACTATGAGTTCATAGTTGTACCATTTGGGTTGACGAATGGCCCCTTAGTGTTCATGATTTTGATGAATGGGGTATTTTGCACGTACCTAGACAAATTTTCCCTTGTGTTCCTTGATGACATTTTGATATATTCTAGGATAGTGGCAGAGCATGAGGAGGACTTATGACAGGTATTACAGTGTTTACGGGATAATCAGCTTTATGCTAACCTGTCAAAGTGTGAATTCTTCAAAACTGAGGTCAATTACCTTGGTCATCTGATCTCAGGAGAAGGTATCTCAGTGGATCCTTAAAAAATACAAGCAATTTCAGATTGTCCAACACCCACGAATGTGGCAGAGATCCGTAGCTTCATGAGGCTAGCAAGTTATTACAAGTGTTTTGTGCATGAATTTTCGAGGATAGGTTATCCTATCACCTCCCTTCAGAGGAAAGGGAAGAGATTCAAGTGGTCAAAGAAGTGTGAGATAGCATTTCAGGATTTGAAGGGGAAATTGACTAGTGCACCAATACTTGCAATACTGGATCCGACTAGGAACTTTGTATTTTGTACAGATGCATCCTTGGAAGGATTAGGTGCAGTGTTGATGTAGGATGGTCGTTTCATTGCTTATGAGTCATAGAAACTCAAAGATCATGAGTTGAACTATCCCACACATGATCTCGAGTTAGCAGCAGTGGTTCATGCATTAACGAGATGGAGACATTTTCTTCTTGGCCATAGGTTTGAGTTGCACAGTGATCATAGGAGCCTTTAGTACATTTTCAAGTAGCTCAACCTTAATGCTAGGCAAAGGCAATGAATGGAGTTTCTCTACGAATATGACTTCAATGTCAAGTATATCCAGGGAAAGAGAATGTTGTAGCAGACGCTCTCAATAGGAGAGACATGAGATATCTGTGTTGACTCTTATTGTGGATTTGCATAGCCAAATTCTCTCTTCTCTTCCATTGGATAGCTGGTATCAAGAGGTTAGAATAGAGATTGAGGTAGGAAGACCCCTTAAGGGTAGATATTTAGGTTATTCTATGGATTCAGTGAGGTATTGAGGCACATGGGACGCATATACGTTCCAACTTCAGGAGATCTTTGCACCTTGGTCATTACTGAGGCACATCGAGCACCTTATTCAACCCATCCTGGGGTGAAGAAGATGTATGCAAATTTGTGTCAGTTGTACTATTGCCCAGGGATGAAATGTGATGTTGCAGATTATTTGTCGCGATGTCTTGAGTGTCAGTGAGTGAAAGTTGAACACCAACATCCAACAAGGCTTTTACAGCCACATTTGGTGCCAAAGTGGAAGTGGGACTTCATCTCATTGGATTTCATTGTTGGTTTACCCAACTCTTCCAGACAACATGATTCTATTATGGTAACAATTGATAGGTTGACGAAGGTGGTACGCTTTTCACCTATTCGCTCTTCTTACACTGCATCGTTCGTAGCTAGAGTGTTCATGGAGGATATAGTGAGGTTACATGGTATTCCACGTCAGATTATTTCAAACAGGGATCCAGTGTTCACCTCAAATCTTTGGACTTCATTACAGCATACGATGGGGATACAGTTGAACTTTAGTTCGGCTTACCACCTAGAGACAGATGGTCAGACTAAGAGGGTCAATCAAATCCTCGAGGATATGTTGTGTATGTATGTGATGGACCAATAGACACGATGGGAAAACTACCTCTATTTGGTAGAGTTTTCCTATAATAATGGTTTTTAGAGCTCTATCGGCATGCCTCCATTCCAGGCATTCTATGGGTGACCATGTCACACTCCCTTAAGTTGGGATCGACTTGACGATAGAGTTACTTTGGGCCCTGAGATGTTACAGTATATGGAGCAATAGGTGGTCAGGATCAGAGAGCACTTGGTGGTAGCGCAGGATAGATAGAAGAAGAATGCAGATGCACATAGAGTAGACCATCAGTTTTCAGTAGGAAATAGAGTCTTCTTGTGAGTGTGTCCGTGAAAGAGTCCCATCTGTTATGGGAAGGGCTCTAAGTTGGCACCTCGCTTTGTTGAACTCTTTGAGATACTCGAGAGGATTGGTCCAATTGCTTACCATCTTGCATTATCGCCCAGTCTCTCACTTATTCACGATGTTTTTCATGTATCAGTTCTTCAGCCATATCATCCATACATTACTCATGTTCTTGATTGGGATGCATTACAGGTAGAGGATGGGTAGCTAGCTTTGGAGCTCGTGGCCGTGGTAGAGCGCAGAATGCTCACTCTTCAAGGGTGAGATATTGATCAGGTTAGGGTCTAGTGCGATCCTAGGGATGACACGTCATCCACTTGGGAGAATGCAGCTAGGATGAGGGAGTTTTATCCCTACTTGTTTACAGGCTTCCAGGAGTAAGCCTTACCCTAGGGGGGGAGGATGTAGCACCCCTCCATTTTTCTTCTTTGATTGTTTAGTGTTTTTATGTATGCTTCACTATTGTTAGCACTTTGACTTTGATGCTTAGTTACTTTGACCGCTATTTGTTAAGTGATGTGAACATTATATTTGATGTGATTGGATTTTAATTATATGTTATCATTATGGCATGTGGTGAATTAGCGTAATTAGTGTTTAATTTAAAATGATTTATGCTTCAATTATATTGTTGACGAATTAGACTTGTCAGTTTAGAGTCTGTATTGGTGAAGGGGACGGGATCGTATCACTCGCTTGTGAGCGCCCTACGATTTCTGAAATTTTTGCTTCACAATGTGTCTTATTATATATATGTATATTGCATGTTCGACATACTCTCGCTTGCAGGTTTATAGGTACATGACATCGACTCCACCTGGCTTCACAGGTTTGAGCGTGTGCATTGACCATTGGTAATCGATTGGGAGATAGTAGCTAGGTTTCCGTGTCAAGTCATCACCCTAGTCATAGTTGTCGTCGGGTTTAGTGGGTTTGACTTATATTCATTCCTCTCTGGTTAACTAATCCTTTGCTTATTTTAATTATTTTCCTTATTTTAATGACTATTAAATAGTAGATATAGTCTAAATGATGATTTAATGTATTTAGTTTCAATATTTAAATGCAATTAGTTTCATTGGTTATTTCGATTTAAATTGATGAAATAATATTTTTAAGTTATTGATGGATTTGATTAATCAATAAAATTAGATTGAGTTATTAATTAATTTGATTAATAGTGATTAATTTAAATGAAAGAGCTCTTTTGACTTTATTGTAAATGTAGATTTAAAATTATAATGGAAATGAAAATCACATTAGAGATTTGATTTAAATGATATTAAAAATGCAAATGTATTTAAATGTCACACTTTGGAAACTTTGGAATTCTTGCAATTTTGAGCTTTTAGTTTTAAATGAAAATTTGAATTTACATGAGATTTATATTTGAAAATAAAAGTGTTTTAAAAATATAAAAAAGGAATATCCTTCAAATGATTTAAAAATTAGCAAGTGGGTCATCTTAGGGTTTGGCCAAATTTGGGGAAAACCCTATGTAAAGAGATGAGACTTCATTTTTGGTGGCAAAAAAATTCTTGGTTTCTTTTGGTGGAGAGCTTGGTGGTGGCTAAAATTTTTGAGTTGAAGGAGTTCTTGGATTCTCCATTGTTGAAAGCTTCAATCTTGGGGAGAAAACACAAGGTTCCATCATTTCTTCCTTCTACTTCTTGCTTCATTTTGAATGAGATTTAAATGTTGAAAATGCAGTTTTAGATTCAATGAAAATCCATGGAAATGCTTTCAAACTTGCAACTTGTAGATAGATTAAGAAATGAAAACCAAAACAAGAACTTACACCAAGAAATAGGAAGAAAATCAAAGAAATCTCTATTTCAAAACTAGATTTTTAAACCCTTCTTGTTGTTCTAGAAATTTTTTTTGTTCTTGCAATGTATTTGGATTATTTTCACAATTTGAGCTAGGAATTAAAATCTGGGTATATATAATTGTAAATATACCTATGCATATCAATACATAGATATATTTACAAATATATATACAAATATATTTGTTTATATTTGAGAAAAAATTGGGTTTTTGAGAAAACCTAGGAAAAACCCTATATTTTTCACCATGGACAAAACGTAGTAAATAAAATATTAATTTTTTTTGTTTGCTATGGGGTGGGAGGTCAAACCCCACTGCCACCCACACACAGGCCGCGGCCGAAACAACCACGGACTATGTGTACCACACACAAGCCGCAACTGGAATGGCCATGGACTATGTGTACCACGCACAGACCGCGGCCGTGTATGGCTATCGCGGCCATTTAGGGCTTTCGTGGCTTTTCAAACGAAAACTTGGATTTCATTTTGTTTTATTTTATATGTTTTATTTTATATTTATTATTTAATATTATATTAATAGTAATATATATATATATATATATATTATATATATAATATAATATAATATATTATATATATAATATATAATATATTATAATATTTAAATAATACTTATTTAAATAATATTTAGTTAAATATATATATATGTGGTATATACACTTAGGTATATATATAGTTAATTAGATATATATACATAGTATATATATACATGTATATTTTAATAAATGTGGTTTAAAAAAAAAAAGATAAATTGGTAAGTTCAATTAAATTGCTTTATTAAGAGGATTGAAATATTTAAATAGATATTTTAATGAACTTATATATATCTAATGAATAAAGTATTTTAGTATGAAATTAAGTTTTATTGAATTTAGATAAATGCCTTGATTTATTTAATGTTTTCAATATGAAAATAATAGGAAGTTTAGAGTAAGTAAATGGATTTAAAATGTTAATCGAATGACTTCATTATTTAAGTGTTATGATTAGGATTATAGTTGTGAAATTAAGAGTTAATGAAAGATTTATTTTAGTCAAATGACTTTAATTATTAAAATGCTTTGATTATGAATTTATTTGTGAAACTAAGAATAAATGAATGGATTTTATTTATTGCAATGTTGTGAAATGAAATTTGGTGTTTTGATTAGATAAATGCAAGGAATGAAAATTGTGATTGACTTGATTTAGGAAATTTGAATATTAGTATATTTAACTGCTTAAAATGCTTTTAGTGTTATTTGTTCTTTTTTCGAAGTTCATGAAATAGAGTAAGTGTTTTCAAGTCTTCCAGATAGGGGTTCATTGATTGATTTGGGTTGTTGTTTTGGATAGTCAATCTTTGGACTTTGGGGGGTAGTGCATCAAATCTTATCCAATGTTAACCTGGTTATTGTGGACGGGTTGTGAGGACTTAAGTTCCTGTATAGGATTCATTCTCCTTAGGTCGCACGTGTGTACCCTTGAGTGTGGATTCACTCCATGAGTTGTCTTAGAAGAGTGGCTTGCAATGGGGGTTGACACACAAAGTGGTGTCAGGGAAACCCTTTGCAAGTTGGTTAATCCAGTGATGACTAAGTAAAACTTTAAAAACTTAGGTTGCATCAAACATTAAACAAGATTAATTATGCCTCACTCATGGACCTAAGGGCTTGTCTAGACTTGGGATGAGATGGGAAGGCCTGGAATGGCAAGATCATCTATCTCATCTCCACAAGAGGTATTTCATTCCACATGAGTGAGCATGTGTGTCAGGATTTCGGTAGAGGCCACCAGGATAACCCAAGGTGGGGGCCAAAGCCTAGGAAGATTCCCAGAGGATATACCTTGACAAGCTATGCGATGACACTCTTCCTAAGTCAATAGTTCATATTTGATCTATATGACACTCTCAATCTATTTTATGTCTGGAAGCAATGTAACCTATGTCAATGATGTGAGAGTCATACTAGTGTTGTTCGTTTGACTATCATATTCATGTGATGTGCACTTTTGATTATTTCGTATCAGTTTGAGTAGCCTATGTCTAGAGGTAGAAGGTCTTTCCTAGGAATCCTTGTTACTATCTCCTAGCATGGGGGCTGAGCCTTCGGGTATCACATGGTTGGGTGGAACGTGCACCATAATCCATTGAGTTGGCATTTGTTCGTATGGATGAGACTTCCAGTTGGAGAGCTCATGGGACCTAGTTCTTCATACTTCATTCTTTCAGTTGTTATGTAATTTGATACCCCTCTTGTATCGAGGTGGAATTTTTAAATGAAATCCTTATATTTTGAAAGTATCTCATTTGAGGAATGAGCGTTGTAATCTTATTGTACAGTATACTATTAGAAACACAAGGAATTCTTATGTCTCTAATTTAATTCATAATGCATCGAATGTATGAACAATTAACTATTATGCAATGTTATGTAATGGTTTTATTTCTTGTTCATGTTTGGATTAAAGTAAACTCAGTCTTGTAGCCTTAGGGAATGCTGGCAATACGTAGTAAAACTACTTGTTATTGTACTTAAACAAAAAAAATTATTGCGTTTGAATAGTAGATTGCAAATTTCCCTAGGGTTGCGTGGTGGGGCATTATAGGAAAAAATGTTAGGTATGTTTGGTCTATTCTCTAATGAGGTAATTGGCCTTGTATGTGGAGGGAATGAAGAGGAATGACCATAATTTGTCTATTGAGTTTTGAAATTCCTAGAATAAGGGCACCATCACCATTGGTGGGTTCTCCTTCCTTATGAACGTTCAACTAATTATAGAGGTCATTGGGATTTCAGTAGACAATGATTGCATCCATATAAATTCTAAAGGCTAGTACTAGAAATATTTGGAGAAGTTTCTAAAGGAGGGATGAAAGGTTAATAGGTTACCAAATGGTTTCTGTAGATGTCAAAATCTGCATTTTAGTTAAAATCCTAACACACACAAATCATGATTAGTATTTTAAAAATAAAACCAACAATCAACATCCCTATGAAATAACTCCACATACTAATAATGCAATCAAAGAAACAAAGATTTAGATAGATAAATTGAAAGCATATAATAAAACATGGAGAAAATTATATCTCATAGTGGATTGGTGTTATTATGGAAAATATCCCTTTCCCAATCCTTGCTTAAGCTCCATGATATTGATGATATAAAATGCTATGAAGATGATATGAGGTAGACAAGATCAGTTCTCAATTGAAAAGAGTGACCTTGCATTAGCTTTTTGTGGATGATTTGTTGAAGGATGGTGCCTCTATTTAAATATTATCAAGTTGAAATAATTCTTATGAGAGAGCAATGTGGGACTAAAAAAAAACAAATGAAAAGAGGCCACTTGTCAACTTGTGAGTGGTTGAGGGATGTGCAAGAGGGAGATTTCAAATTTGAATTTGAGAGTAAATGTTGAGTTTGACTTGTATAAGGGACATGTAAGAGACATGTAAGACATATTAAATGCCTTGTTGGATGTACATTTCAACTTACTTTTGAATTCAATTTTGAGGGAATATTCCTCATAGATGCCATGTTGAAAGAAAATAAGGATTTTAATAAATCAATAAATTGATTAATTTGTGCAAGTGGCAAAATATAGAGAATCCAAGTGATTAGGATTAGCATTTAATCATGGTTAGATTAGCTTGATGATGATTAGGATGCTTTGACCCTTTTGACTTGAATATTTTATTTATTTAAATCAAAAGGGATGGAAAAATGAATTTGGATATTTAATTAAATAATGTCTTGATTTATTTAATTAAAAGGTTGATGTTATGATCAAGTTGATTTATTTAATTCAAATTGATGACTTTAGGAGATTGATAAATAAACTTGATTTATTTGTTGAGTGGATGAATATGACCTAATTGAATGCATTATGCCAAAAAAAAATTTTACAGTTTCAATAGGGCTAACCTCATAGAGGTGTGGAGTAAACTTGTAGAGGTGCTTATGAGGTATGTCATATTAGAGTTTGTTTATGTCATTTTCATTCCCATCTCCTTCCCATGTTAAACCATTTATATTATAATATCAATATGAATATCTCCTTTTGGTTCTTTTCTTCTCTTAAACATTCCATTAAAAATGTCTAGGGTAAAATTAAAAAATCTCCCCATTCACTACAACTTAATTTTTTTTCTTTTTCATCATAAAAATACTCTTTTCCCCTTACCAACCATTGTTAGGAAGAACATTCTTGTCATTTGCAACCCTATAGACCCCCTTGAGGGCCCCATTTCAACTATTTCTCTAGATGAAACCCTACCCCCCACTTGTCACATCACCAAGGACCAAGGAAAAACCCCTGTTAATGAGGAAACCCCTAACCAGAAAAGGTGTGTTTCTTTCCTCAAACCCACTCCTAATTCTACCTGTGGCTCTAATAATTTGGTTAACTTAGATGATGAGTCTTAGAAACCTACGTCTAGAAACTCTCCTGCATCCTCCCCTATTCATGATGATGTTTTTGATGTTTCCAAAACCCCTCCTAATGTTGGCACATAATGTTGGCAATGATTGTTCCAAGTATTTTCTTACATCAATTTTCTTTAACATAGTAGCATATATTTTCTCTTATTTGTTGCATAATGACTTATATTTTTTTCATTTAATAGTCATGTACACTAATTTATATATATTGTAGTAAAATGGCTATAATAATTATGTAATTTTTATCGTCATTCAACTAGGTAAGTACCAAGTTAAAGATATGAATGTATATATATAGCCTCTTATCAACAAGTTATTAATGTTATGGAATGTTGTCACTATGAATATCATCTCTAGACCAATAGGACAAAGAAATTTTCAATTCCATGCAATGCTTGTATGGACAATTTAGGATGCCCTAGGGCTAACACATTTTTGTGGTATCTTATAACATTCAATTGCACTTTAATGATATTTAGTTTTATGAAGTAGATATCATGCATTATTTTAAAATAATATATTCATCATATATAATTATAAAAATTGACATATTTAATCCAATTATACATGATCTTGCAGGTCTTTAAACAAAAGGAAATTTTGCATGTCTAATTTGTGGTCCAAAGATGAAATCACATCGTTCAACAAGTTTAGGAAAGTAGGTGTTTGATGAGTATAGGAACTTCCTCCACAAAAATTATAAGTATCAAACTACTTAAAAACATATTTTCAATTTGAAAGAAGAGACTAAATCAAAACCATGAAGAATAACACCTCGCTAATGGAAGTTGGAATATAATAGAATTAATCGCCAAGGTTATACAATAGATCAAATTGTTTACCTATCATATATGATATGTTTGGAATTTATAATTTTATATTGTGTTTTTTTTACTCATGCTATAATTGACAATGATTATCATTCTTAATTTGGTATGCACAGGATCTTGATTGGCCAAAAAGTGGTGATATTATTAGTATGTGTAGGGTATGTGGCTGACAACTTTTTTTGACCCAAAATTGATGAAACAAAAAGGTTTTTTAAATTAGATTCTCATATTTCCACTAATATAAATTATTCTTTACTTTTAATTTAATAAATAATTATTATTCATTTTTTATTTGAATTATGACTAAAGTCCTGATTGATAGGTTGATTGAAAAACATCTATAGCTGTTAAATGGTATCACACTTTTTGAATCCAAAAGATGTGCCACATTATATTCTACGCATACTATAGGATTAAAAAAAAAATGAATTTCATGAATTTTTGACCAAGTTAAGGTCATCAGATATATGAGTTTTTATATTTTTAAAAAATTGTAATAAAATAATCATAATTTTAATTATTTACATAGAAAAAAACTATAAAAAAATATGCATCACATCTAAACATGAGTCTTCTTATATCTAAAATAGTATAAAAATATATTATCATTTTATTGTGGTTAGGGTGCTGAGATAGACACCTACTTATTTTTTCCCTGAAATTTTAGTACTACTACATTCAAATTTCAATTTTTCACCAAATAGATTTTTTTATTTTTTAAATAAACCTAGTAGTTTAGAAACCACATTAAATTTTCTATAGATTCTATTCTTACATATTTTTAAAATAGTATAGATAACTTATTCAAATTTTTATGTCAAATTGCCTAACTCTAATTTTTCTAAATTTTTTGCCACTTAAGGGCTTGTTTTTTCCATGATGATCCTGCACATACCCAATTTTTTTAACTTATATGCTTCATGAAAGTTGTCAAGGCATTAATGGTCGACTTCCATAGGGACTAAAAAGTTACCCTAGACAATTTAGTAGGTTGCCCTACTATGAGCAGCTACAAATTGTGTATTTGTTTGATGCAATGCATATTAAAAAGAATATAATAGAAACGTTATGGAAAATATTGGATGGAGGGTATGACAAAGAAAAAAAATTCAAAATTTATAGTGATATTCATGAAGCCAATAATCAATGAAAAAATTCATTCAATTAAATAGATATGGAGACCAGATTAATATAAGTGCCCTTCCTTTGTTATTAATGGAGCAACAAAGCAATGCTATAAAAAAAGTCATATGAAAAAATTGATATCCCACAAGATTTGCTGCAAACATAAACAATAACATAACAAAGAAAGATGAATTTGGGTCAGGGATGAAAATGTATGATTGGAATAACTTCATTAAGGTAATTATTCTGGTATATTTTATATATATTTGTATATTCCATGTACTTTTCAGTGTATTATGTTTACTAGTTTCAGAAAAATAATGAAAAGATCATTTTATAATTGTTGCAGTACATTCTACCTCTATCTCTCCCAAACAACTTTGAAAACAATGTCAAACAAGTTATATATGATCTTGGAAAATACAAGAGGTAAGTGATGATATTTGTTTAATTTATTGTATAGATCTTATATTTTCCATTTGTTTTACTTGTTATGTAATATATTATATATTTTTGTCAAATATCATTAATATATTTGTGCCTTGAATCACTCATAGATGGTTCTCATCTAAATAAATCCATAAGTAAGATATAAATTATTGGAGGAGAAAAATTTCTCATCTAATGTGTGAAATACAAAAGTGTCTACCTTTGACATTTGTCAATGCACAAGAACACTACCTCATACACCAAGTTGAGGAGATTGAATTGTGTGGACCTATTTACACAAGGTCAATGTGGATGGTTGAGAGACACTTGAAATTTTTTAAGGATTTGGTTAGAAAAGGAGCACATCTTGAGGTTTCTATGGTGGAGGGATATATGGTATACCAGACCATGGTGTACATTACTGAATATCTTTCTAAGTTTGTAGCAAAGATTCATGTAGATCGCATTTGGGATCCCAACTCTATTAACAAATTCAAAGGGGAGTATGTGATGGGGAAAGGTAGATTGAGGAAAGTGAGAGGTAATTATATGATAGTTATGGAGATTAATTAGAATACATTTTACATTCCCTTAAATTTCTTGAAAAGAAACAATAGAGAACTAGTCAAAATGAAAAAATATTCCATACACAAATAGAAAAGTACTAGTATTTTATTGCTCCAAAAAATAAGTCATTCACTGCTAAAAATATTAAAATCTTAAAAAGTGTTGATGATCAAATATTACAATTTGAATTTCATATATATAAGGAGAAGACCCAATAAAGGTGTCTCTTCAAATTGTATTTTATAAAATAATTAAACTACTAATCTTAATTAAACTTATAAAGCAATTTAATCTTCTCATAACATTGACTTCACCGCTAAGTGATGTTTTTTATACTCCTCCAAGGTATGGGTATCTATGTCATGCACTGCATTTCAGGGTTCGTATTTGAGTTTTATCATCAATTCCATATGTTTGCATGCTCCATCTAGCAAGAGCCCTTTTGCTTTGACTTTGTCGAATTCTTCCTAAAGTATTCTATTGCATTCATCCATCTAATCATCTTGTTCCTTTAGAAACCCGTTCTTATCACATAATTTGGGTAATCCCAACTTCACCGTATCATCAAACCCAACGTTTTATGAGTGTAAGTCTTCATCATATTTTTGTCATGCTTTGTCATGATCATGTCAACAACCAAGATGGAATTGGTTCTGAATCCCTCATGTAGTTTCATATCATGTCTCTTAGTTACCAATCATTTTTTCACTCTCCCATGCTCAAGTATGGCTTCATAGTTATTTACGTGAGAATGCCAAAAATCATGAAGGAATATCTTCAGGTTTTTAAATCTCTTGTGCAACATCATTGCCATAGTGTCAAACTAAAGGTCCATATTTTCTAATATATGTTGATGTTCTTGAAAATATTCATATTCAATCTATAGCTCTATATTAGTTCCAGACGTGATCCTCATTCTGTCATCTTTCAATTTCCAAATCTAAATTTTCACTTTTCATTTTGTAATAATTTCTTTCTTTCATCAACTGTACTGTTTGTTCCTTGTTGAACTTGGAAATGCTTATGACCATGTCTATAGAAGCCATAGGGCCAGTTTCGCCAACATTAATGGTCATCATGTTTCCAAAGGATTTTTCAATATTGATGATCTTTTTCCTCTTGTGAGGTGGGTATAGTGCCCATATCAACATTGAATTTTCATCAGGATTGAATCTTGACCCTATATAAATTTCCTTCACACCCTTTATTTCTAAATTGTATTCTCCTTCCTTGTTATGCAAAAAACTATCAAAAATTAAAGAGTCACTAAGGTCACAACTAGGAAATACTATTACACAAGATTCAATTAAAAACTATCTACCCATTTTAGGGGTCATGTTCTGCACTTCATTATCTATATCATCTTTAAACCTTTTCATCATTTTTTGTTTATTTTTAGGGGTAATATTTGGGATGGATTCCCTCAACCTTTTTCTTGTGTAATTATATAAAAAATATTTAAATTCTCTTGGCTTGTTATGTGCAGTATCTTGATGGGCCAAAAAGTGGCAATATGTAAGTGATATGATGGCCCATGTGGTTGATGACTTATTTTTACCCAAAATTAATGAAATGAAAAGGGTTTCTAAAGGATATTCTCATATTTCCACCAATATGAAATTTTCTTTACTTTGAATTTAATAAATAATTATTATTCATGTTCCATTTGGATTATGACTAAAGTCTTGATTGATAGGTTGATTGAAAAGCATCTATACCTTTCAAAGGGTATCACATTTTTTGAATCCAAAATATGTGCCACATTCTATGCTTCACATACTATAGGATTAAAAAAAGTGAATTTTATGAAGTTTTGACCAAGTTAAGGTGGTCACACATACGAGTTTTTATATTTTTAAAAAATTGTAATAAAAAATTCAAAATTAATTATTTACTTGGAAAAAAATTACAAAATAATATGCATCACATTGGGACATGAGTCCTCTAATTATTTCTAAAATATTATGAAAAATAATTATCACTTTATTTTGGTTAAGGTGGTTAGACAGACGCCTACTTATTTTTTCCCTGAAATTTAAGTACTACTTTATTAAAATTTCAAATTTCCACCAAATAGATTTAACTTTTTAAAAAATAAACCTAGTAGTTTAGAAACTACATTCAATTTTCTATAGATTTTATTCTTAGGTATTTTTGAAATAATATAAATAACTTATTCATTTTTTTACGTCAAGTTGCTTAACTATGATTTTTCAAAAAAAAAATCTGCTTAAGGGAATGCTTTTTCCATGATGGTCCTACGCATACCCGACTTGAAAAACTCATTATCAAAAATAATGGATTCATAGGATATAAGCCTATCATCTTCATCTACATGAAATTCCTTAGCTACTTGTAAGTCCTTGTCTAGGAGTTCTTCATATTCATAATTCATCATCTAGGAGATTGTTCTCTATTGTGATTGTCCTTCATTTTCTCTTGCAGATTCTTCTTCAGATGAATCATCCATTTCTTGAAACCTTTTCTTTTTTTTCTCTAGCTCCTTCATGAAATTTTCTATAACCTCCTCTACATATTTTTCTTCTTTGTTCTTAAACACATCTTGCCCTATTATAGGAGCATGGGTGTATCCACTATGGTTTTGATTTTTCTTACAAGAGTGTATGTACCCTTCAGGGTCATAATTCATTCTTTGTGCATACTCCTTTAATTTTAATTCATTAAACAATGAAATATAATAAGATCATTGGTAGTGGTATGTTAAGTTTTTAGGTATATCAATTATAAATTAAGGTCGTATACCATGGTAATTAACTAATTATATATCATTTGTGAATTTTAATTTTTTTTGATACAATTGGTTCAAAGTGGGATGCACTACATTTGTATGTCACAAACAATCTTGATTCGATGATGGTATGGATTGAACGATGCTAACAATCTAGTCACGCATTAACATGGGAAGGTGTGGCTTCATTGGTTAAAGAAGCTCATCGTAATGGAGATTCCAATGTCACACCAAGGGAAATTGATTTAGCATATGGTTTAAGAGATAAATAGGTACATATAAATATATTAATCATGCATATTATTTAATTATTTTCAATTATATTGATGTATATATATGTTGAGTTTTTTTTCTTTGCATACATTTGACCAAGAGTAAATATGTTTATCAACTGACAATTCACTAAATTTTACATGCTTGACATATTGCAGGTGAAACACAAGGCTATGTGGTGCAATGGATGTAAATTTGAAATCAAAAAGTTGGATGAAATGAAGAAAACTTGTGATTATGAGATAACTAAATTCTTCCAAGTGACTAATGGTTCATCTAGAAGCAACATACATCCAAAAGTCTCAAAAAATTTATACTATGGGATTTTGGATGATATACTTAAGTGTGAATTTAATTCCTTCAAACTAGTTTTGTTGTTTGTCCAATGGTACAGGCTACGATTGAATATAAATGATCCTGAGAGAACTGTTATTGAACATGATAATGGAATTACCATGTTTAATACAAGGTCAATCAAACAAGTTGGAAAAGAGCCCTATGTTCTTCCAAGCCAATGTGAGTAGTTATTTTACTCAAAGGTTCTAGGTAAACTAAGTTGGTAATTTGTTGTTAGACATGATCCAAGAGGAAGACTGGTAAAGTATAATGTGGTGGAAGAAGAAGATACCAAAGAATTAGAAGATGATGTAGATGATGATCAAGATCAATAGTTAGTTGATGTTGTGCCTCATGATGATGTCAAAGAAGAGGTGCTAGATCATGTTGATGTAGGGGTTAATATTCATGAAGATGATATCTGAATGGATGATGTCATTATCAAAATTGATATTAGTGACGATGATGATGATATGAAAAATCCTTACAATGTTGAATTTGGATTGGATAATATAGAAAAAGATTTGGATGAAGAAGAAGATCAATGGAATTGAAATGTATGAGTTATGCAATCATATTATCTATTTGATATTGATTTCTTGATAGAATTATATTTGACTTATATGGTTACATAATTAATTCACGAGGTTACAACTATTGTAGCTCTCCTAGAAATTTACATATGATCAAATCCTAATTACTCCATGAATATTTATGATTAGATATTATTTGATCATATCTTTGGTTATTTCATTCCAAAAAAATTATCATTTCCTCATGTTGACCTGCATAGCGACATGTGAATTGGCCCAACATTGATTTTTTTTCAATTTGGCTTTGTATGGAGTGAAACTTGACATGTTTAGCTTAGATACATGCACTGATGATATGGGAGGGTTTTGAGACTCAAAGATGAGGTCATGCTATATAAAGGCATCTTGTCCTTCCTAATAATACAAGTTTCCCTATTCTTCGTCTCTTTCATATATTGTTCTTAGCATTTCTTTGGTTAATGGTTTCAAAAGACAAAGCTCTTTGAGCCTCACCTTGGATCTATTACACATAAGGTTGTGCATTTTCATTAGCAATGAATATTTAGATGATCTTTAAAAATCTCACTGAATATAAAGATGATAATAGGAAGCTTAAAAAAATGAGTATATTTTGTTTATGGAACCTAAACCACAATGTTTGTCACTCTAATGCTAAAAAAAGGTCAAATTAACCCATAACACATATTGGAAAATTCAAAACATGCCTTTCTTTCAAATTCACAAGAATGTATAAACCTTTTGAAACCACACATAAATGTTATGAAAGTGTATGGTAATCCTACTTATAGCATAAGTCGACATGATAAGCTGACCAATGGTACTATATTGGAGGATAAACCCACCTATGGAATTAATTTAAGAGGTAAGGGATGCTAGTGGAATTCTAAGTCTAGGATTAATCCATAGTGCTAAAATTATTTTTAGTGTTCTTCCCTTGGTATTATATTTATCTCTACAATTTCCCATACTTAACCATTTCATCATCCCTTTTCCCAAGCTATTTGTATCATAATATAAACTTGTTCCAATCGCACATTAGCCCCTTAGGTAATTATCCAAGTTCCTCCAAGTTGAATGGAACCTTTTGTACCAATGCATCTATGTTTTTTCTACCCTAAAGGATCAAGACTTGACATCACCTTAACAATCTTCTTTATGTCAGCATATTGTTGAAATGCCTTTGGCATGCTTTAGATGTGTCAATATTAACTAGATTGAATATATTAATTTTAAAGTCTCTTGGGTATGTGCAGGATCATCCTGGAAAAAAAAGCCCTTAAGTGGCAAAAAAATCAGAGTTAGGCAACTTAATGTAAAAATTTGAATAAGTGATCTATATTATTTCAAAAATATGTAAGAATAGAATCTATAGAAAATTTAATGTAGTTTCTAAACTACTAGGTTTGTTTTAAAATTTTAAAAAAAAAAATCTATTTTATGAAAATCTGAAATTTCAATGCGGTGGTACTTAAATTTAAAGAAAAAAATAAGTAGGTGTTTTTCTGACCACCCTAACCACAATAAAATGATTATATTTTTTTTAAATATTTTAGATGTAAGTAGAGGACTCATGCCCAGATGTGATGCATTTTTTTTTATAATTTTTTCCAAGTAAATAATTAATTATGAATTTTTTATTAGAATTTTTTAAAAAATATAAAAAATCATATGTCTGACCACCTTAACTTGGTCAAAACTTCATGAAATTCATTTTTTTTTAATCCTATAGTATGAGAAGTATAGAATGTGACACATGTTTTGGAGTCAAAAAATGTGATACCATTTGAAAGTTATAGATGTCTCTCAATTAGCCTATCAATCAAGACTTTATTCATAATTTGAATAGAAAATGAATAATAATTACTTATTAAATTCAAAGTAAAGCATAATTTATATCAGTGGAAAGATGATAATCTTCTTTAAAAACCCTTTTCATTCCATCAATTTTAGGTAAAAAAATAGTCGTCAGTCACATACCCATCATATTGCCACTTTTTGGCCCATCATGATGCTACACATACCCTCTTAACACATTCCATGACAAGAAAATGACTTATTTGAATTAATGAGTACTTTCTTAAACCATTCCTTCATATTCAACAATCCCTTATCACACCCACATCATAATTCATATCCATGTTAGTTGTAATGAGTGTTTTAAACAAACAATCAATGAATCATATGATAGAAGAAAACTTGTTATGCACAAGGATAAGAATCAAAGAGAATGAAAGAATCAATTCACTAGATATGTTCCCCATTACTGTAATAGACCAGTGTAAAAAATAAGTCATAAGAAGAATAGGACCAAAAATAACTAGGAAAAGAAACCTTATACGCTACATTAATAAGACATTAGTTGCAAGCATTTCTTCCATGATGTTTAAATGAAAAAATATCAAATAGATCAATCTTTAGCCAAGTAGTATTTCAATCATTGATTCTTAGACATGCATCATGATTAAACATCACATATCATAAGCATTTTTAACAGTCACTAGGACTATAGATAATATTCAATCATGTTATAGGAAATAAATCATCAAAAAATATAAAGAAAGACAAAACCAACTATATAAGCTCAACAAGCAACCATACAAAAATTATATTTTGTAGAAAATAAAAAATAAATATGTTGACATACCATATATATTTTGTATATAAACTATATTTTGAATTTTGGCCCCACACACATAGGAGCATGGCATATCATACTGGATCAAGACCCTAACTAGAGAGTTGCACCAACAACCACTACATCCAACCCCTGAGTGGAGAGTTGTGAGACTTCACTAGATGAGTGTTGCAAGCCCATTGAGTTGAGGAGGAAGACTAGGAACCATTTGGTAGAAGGAAACCTAGAGCGAGAGGTGAGGGAACTTAGAAAGGGGAAATTGACCAAGGGACAATGACTGTAAGTGATTTTTCCCCCACATTTAGAAATCTTGTTGCAAGTACAATGATTTAGACTCTGTTTGTTTCCATTGAGGTGTTGCATGCTATATTTTGGTCAATTCAAGCTAATGTCCCATTGACAAACCCAAGTACTACCTAGTACTCGTGTTTGGTTAGTTTGAACAACCAATCTTTGAGATATTCAATCAGTTGGGTGGCCATTTTTAGCCTATGAACTATAGTTTTTGTACTCTAATTGAAGTGCCCTTTTGAGCATACACTAGTTGGAAAAGTGTTGCAAGTATTCCCAATTGTGTTTTCTTTAGAGTCTCTAAAACCTTTTCGACAAATTGATTGTATTCATTTTGTCACCATAGCATTCTTAGGCCACATTTCTTGGAGCATTTTTTCAAACAATTCATGTAATTATCTTTGTATCCACATATTACATGCATTTTTCTAGGGTAGTCGTAGAGGTTGCTTCACCTCACAAAAAAATACTGCATTTTTTCATCAAGGGCATCAGGGAAGGTTAGGATTTTGAGTCAAAAGTCACCATGAATATTTAGCAAATATACAAGATCAAAATGTTCTACAAGTAGTATTTAAGACTACTTGTTTAGAATCCATAAAAGTAAAATTTGGGAATTGAGATACTAGTAAGTACTATATTATTATTATGATTATTTTGTTCTGAGCACTTCAACCTAATATTTCAAACCTTATATATTTCTTTTACTTCTATTTTGATAGCTAGAAACCCAAAAAATCTTATTTTTAATAATTTGAATTATTATGCAAGTATGTGGAAGATTCAATATGTTGTTGTATTGGATAATTTATTCAAAAGGATGGCCTTTTTTATTTCTCTATTCAAGCTTGTAATTTTCCAAACCCTATAATATTGACCTTGAACTTCATTTTAGAGAGTAAATGCCTCTTTCTTATTGTCTATATTTCAATGAAGGCAATAGATAATTTAGTAACCATATGTATTTCAATCTTGTCCCTTTTTGTTGCAATAACAATGGCCATAGGTGCAAGATTTTTTATATCCTTCCATATTCATTTTGAGTTTTTTAGGTTCTTCTATATGGTATCAACCACCTCCAACCCCATAGTTCTTTTTAGTGTTGATGGTGTAATAGCTCTACATAATTCAAATATTCTTATCTTAGACATATTTAGGCCTAATTAAGCCTGATTTGCATAAGGGTTTGTTGCTTTACTAATTCCTGACCAAATTACAGTCATCTAGTGCTTGGGACATGTTTACTTTGACTGGTATATGCTCTTCAAAGCATCAAAGTCTATTCACAAATTATTTTCACAAAACCCTAAGAGCTTAACCTTCATAATTACTTTGGTCACATACTATACACACAATTTTTAAGTCAAGAAACTTCATTCCCTTGCATCCTATCTTTATGATTTTTCCCTGAATCCACTAAAACATGTAAGAACATTCATAGTAAGATAATCTTACAAGAAACTAGAATATTTGATGAATTAATAAAGGATTAAAATAATTATTTCTTTCTCTGCTTACCTTAACTAAGGGTTTTAGTAGTCTTAAGTAAATCCACAATAACTCACACAAATCTTAATTAAAATGCAAGAACTTTGATGTAATAGGAAGATGATTGAGATAATTCCCATATCAAACCATTCTACCATGAGAGAACTTCATCCAACATTCTTATGAGTACATGTACCACAAAATAGGTATTTGTTAGATCAATCTTGAATGTGCAAGGTAAATTCAAGAAGAGAGGAGGAAAGTGAGACATGTAGTAGGTCTAAAAGAGGGAGATAAACTAGAGGTCAATATATTAGAAGAAAATTTCATAAATGCATGGAATTTTTTCTTGTTGAAGGGGGTTCATGTTATGATGATGATGAGAGAATAGGAGACATTGAGGTTCCTTTGAGGTACAAACATGTATGGAAACAATGGGTACCCAAGGAACTTCCTCCAATAAACATTGATTTTCGTGTCAACAAGTGGATATATCACATTGCACCATTGTCATTACATGGTTTGGGCCTATTTTGTATGGACAACATAAAGGTATGTTACAAAAAAGGTTACTAAATTGATGGACTATGTTGGACCCTATTACAGTTACAAATATTGGATGCAACTAGTTTGATATACATGAAATATGCATAGGTATGCACTATCAAAAAATTATATACAACTAAAAGATAAGGATCAAAATAAAGGACTAGCTATGCAAATTCATGGAAGGTCAAAAGAATCAGGGAATATTACAAGGTTTATAAATAGTACATGACCTGGATCAACAAATAAGAAACCCAATTGCATATTCAAGGCATGCGAGGGAAACTGTGTATATGTATGTGCAATAAAATTAATAACTGCAGGGGAAGATTTACTAATCGATTATAATTTGAATCACATAGATACAAACATAGTTACTATGGGGGTGGTATGTACTATATACAATTTTACCCAACTTCCAATTAATGAATCCAATATACCATTTTAATTTATTTTTTGTAAGTCTATTGGTTTCATTTCAGTAATATTTTTTTTAATTTAATTTTTGTCACAGTGGGACATTGATCATAGGGGAAAAGCTCTAACATAGCTCGCATAGATTGTAATGCATCTTCAGGTGCTTCTACCCAACAAGTTTACCTCATTGTAGTTGTACAAATTAGATATGAGAAAAATATTTAATTGTTATGTTTTTTTCATAAGTTTATTGGGTTAATTTTGATAATTTTTTTAATATGGGTATGTGCAGGATCATGATGGACCAAAAAGTGGAAATATGATGGGTATATGGCTGACGACTATTTTTTTACCAAAAATTGATGAAATGAAAATGGATTTTAAAGGAGATTCTTCGATTTCCAACGATATAAATTATGCTTTAATTTTAATTTAATAAGTAATTATTATTCATTTTCTATTCAAATTACGACTAAAGTCCTAATTGATAGACTAATTGAAAAACATTTATAGCTTTCAAACTATATAATAGTTTTTGAATCCAAAACATGCATCACATTCTATGCTTCACATACTATAGGAATTAAAAAAGAAAAAATGAATTTCATGAAGTTTTGACAAAGGTAAGGTGGTCAGAGATATGAGTTTTTGTATTTTTTAAAAACTTGTAATAAAAAATTAATAATTAATTATTTACTTGGAAAAATTTACAAAAAGATATGCATCGCATTAGGGAATGAGTCCTCTACTTATATCTAAAATCTTATAAAAAAATATTGTCATTTTATTGTGTTTAGCATGGTCAAACAGACACCTACTTCTTATTTTTTCCATGAAATTTAAGTACCACTACATTGAAATTTTAATTTTTACCAAATAGATTTTTTTTTAATCAAACCTAGTAGTTTAGAAACTACATTCAATTTGCTACATATTTTATTCTTACATATTTTTGAAATAATATAGATAACTTATTCAAAATTTTATGTCAAGTTTCCTAACTCTGATTTTTTTTAATTTTTTGCCACTTAAGGGCCTATTTTTTCCATGATGATCCTGAACATACCCATATTCTTGTTGCAATTAGATGATATGGGAAAGGTAGTAGTAGTAGAGGAGAGCATTCATAGGGAGGTGAATTCACTATTATGCGATCATGACATCGCATATTCCACAAACCCTCTAGATATGATAAGAAAGACCCAAGAAAAATACAATGAATAAATCCTTGAATTGTTATTCATAGTGCCTCAACAAATGAGATAAGAGAAAGGGTTAAAATATTGAATGAGAGAGCATGGAGCTTGCGATTAAGCTATCATGAGATCTTTAATTATAACATAAGTTTATTCATGGATTTATATTTTGTACTCTTTTATGTCATGAAATAAAATATGTGTTATTTTTATAAGATTTTTTGTGTCCTCATGATGTTGTTTCCCATGATCACAGTACTGTAAGTGCTACCTAGGGAGTACGGGTTGGTACAAGTGTCGATCATAATCTTCATGCGCATACATAACATCATCTGTGCCTATATTGTCAACTAAAATGTTGGCAACACATAGCATGTAGGCATCAGGTAGTGCACCCTCTAGTAGCAAACACATGCTAGAGCATGCATCAAGACATGTACCCGGGGATGCAGAGGTCACTAGTACTGGTGATGTTTTAGTAGCATTTCTTGGAGCATCCCATATTACTAGTACTCAAACATTGTTGGCCACAGTTGTGGTGACTTAGGATTTCTTTCCCATATAGATAAAGAAGGTCCCAAGTACTTTAAAATGTTTTAATTATTATAATATATAATTTAATTAAAATTTACTTATTGTTCACTCTTTTTAGACTAATGATCCCACGATCATTTTGTAGGAAATGGAGTTTTTTTATAAACATCTACATGAAATTACATTGGAGATATTTGTTCCCACCATACATACACGATGGAATGCCCAAAATCAAGATTTAAAAGATGAGCTCATTAACTATTTAGTTGTATTGTTCGGTAATAACACATTCAACTGAACCAAGGTCCTTAAGAAGGTTGGTACCCATCTAAAGTATTTTAGGTACCAATATAGGTCACATTTAGAGAAGAACAAAAAGTACGAGCATTCCCCCATGATTTTGGAGAGGGAGTGGAAGGACCTGGTGTTGGATGGAAAGGAGAAGGATAAAAAGAAAAAAAGGAAAGACACCACTAGGCCAAGGAAGGAATGTGATACTATCAAAACTATAATTATATATTGATTACTCTTTTTTTTTTTACAAAATCTAATGTATATTAAACTTTTCATAGGCTACCTGATACATTAAAGGAAACACTAGAAAATAACATGAAACAAAAACTTGGCTCTGGTGTTTATATGAAATTATTTGCATGAATTGTAAGTATCAATAAATCAAATATTACATCCAAATAATAAATTGCAAACAATTTTGTTTTTATAACACCATAGAAGCAAAATTCATGATCTTATGAAAAATGCAGGGCTCTGAATTCAACAAAACGCCCATAGAAGAGGACCTAAAGATTTCCTTCAAGCAAGGCTATGGAGTTGTGGCTAAATGTCTAAGACTCTTGACTAGGCAAACACAAGCTTCCACTGCATCTGACATACAGGTAAATAAACTCAATGAAGTTTATTTAAAATTGAATACTTGTGCAATCTATTCAATATTCATTTCCACCATAATGTAATTATGTGCCTTTTTTAATAAATAGGCAAGCAATGATAATACTTCACATGACATTGGAATGTAGCCTAGTGAGGGTGGAGCACAACCTGCAAATGAAGGTCATGGTGTGCATCTTTGTAATAGATGTATTCATGTTTTATACAAAACATAGTATGGATTAATACAATTAAACATCTTTAATTTAATTTTTTGTATTAATTAATGTAACCTTTTGTGTTTCAACTTTAGAGAATGTAGAGTGTGATCAACGTATTGAGCATGATCAAGCTAGACAAGATCAGGAACATGATGTGGCCCCATCAAGTAAAGAGACCACTATAATGTTCTTTTAAACATATTTAATTGCAATTAGTATATTAATAATTTAATGTAACCTTTCATGTTTCAACTCCAAAGGATCTAGAGGGTGTTCAACATGTTGAGCATGAGGCTATAAGACAAGATCAAGAATATGATGTGGCCTCGTCAAGTAAAGATCACAACTCTAATGTTATTTTAATTAATGAAATACTTGTAACAATAATAATAAAACATATCAATTTAACATTTCTTTTTTATCGCAGTAGACCACCCCTTGTAGTGGCCTTCAAGTATGTGTAGGATCATCATGGAAAAAATAGGCCCTTAAGTGGTAAAAAATTCAAAAAAATCAGAGTTAGGAATCTTGATGTAAAAAATTCAATAAGTTCTCTATATTATTACAAAAATATGTAAGAATGGAATCTATAGAAAATTGAATGTAGTTTATAAACTACTAGGTTTTTTTTTTTTTTTAAATCTATTTGGTGAAAATTTAAAATTTCAATGTAGCAATATTTAAATTTTAGGAAAAAAAAAAGTAGGTGTTTGTCTGACCACCCTAACCAAAATAAAATGATTTTTTTTATAAGATTTTAAATATAACTAGAGGACTCATGTTTCGATCTGATGCATCTTTTTTGTAATTTTTTTCCATGCAAATAATTAATTATGATTTTTTTATTACAACTTTTAAATGGTATAAAAACTTGTATGTCTGACCACCTTACCTTGGTCAAAACTTCATGAACTTCAATTTTTCTTTTTTTAATATCATATTATGTGAAGCATAGAATGTGACACATATTTCAAATTCAAGAATGTGATATCATTTGAAAGTTATAAGTGTTTTTCAATAAACCTATCAATTAGGACTTTAGTTGTAATTTAAATAGAAAATGAATAATAATTATTTATTAAATTTAAAGTAAAACATAATTTATATTGGTGGAAAGCTGAGAATCTCCTTAAAAACCCTTTTCATTTCATCAAATTTGGGTATAAAAAAGTTTTCAACCACATACCCTACAAATACACATCATATCGCCACCTTTTTGCCCATCATGATCTTGCACATACCCCTCCATGTCATGAGTACATGGCTAGGCATACATTAAGATCATGAGCAAAGGGTAGAACAAGTGAAGGGGGGATAGATGATTTAGAAAATAATACACCCACTTCTTTTTTTTAGCTATGAAAAAGAAACAAAAGAAAGTGACTGTAATCATATTATGACAACCATATTTTTAATAATATGTAAAAATTGAAAGAATGAATGTTATGAGTTAATGAATGAATGTTATATGTTAATGAGTAAATTTTATATATTATTAATGGATGAATGAATGAATGCTATATTTTATTAATGAATTGATGAATGATTAATGTTATATGATCAGGTATGGGGAATTGAGAGTGATCTAAGGGGGAGAGAGGGGCCAAATGAGCTTCCATCATCATGTGGGTGGCCATGTTAACTAGATAATATTAAACTATTCTAGAAACAAAGAGAAGCTCAATAAGGTAATGCACTTTTCAATATTTCATTATGTTGTACTTTTAAGCTTATCCAATTTGCATTAGTTCTCTTTGCTTCAATATGTTGCACTTATAACCATGTTGGGGAGGGAAGATGTTTGAATGATTTTTTTTAAAAAAAAATCTATAGGATTTTGTCGATATTTCAACATAGCCTGACAAACCACAAAAAATTGTGACAAGGTTGTTGTACACACGATGTAGTTTTTTTTGTAATGGCAATGAAAATTTGTTGCACCTCGTCAAAAAATGGATGAACATTTGGTGTTTCTTTGATAATTTCAATGAGAATTCTATAATGTTTTGTGATTTTTTATCATGATAGATGGACGAAGTTATGTTGATTTTGTGATGGACACTGCCAAAATTTTCCATGGAATTGACCTATGATGTCAAGTTGTGGTTTTGACATCTAAAAATGGATCATTAAAGCGATGAAAATCAAGCAACAAAATTTAAATCAATGTTGTGTCAGTATGTTGACAATATTTTGTTGATATATCACCAAACATTCATTATAATTTGTAGTCAAATATAGTAGTGGATATTCTTACATTTAAAAAATGTTATTTACATGAGTAGGAGTTGTTAAAACATCAATTTTTTTAAAAATATTTTATTTTTGGTAAATTGGCCTCAAATTTGTGCTACATTTGCATTTATCCAACAATATTAATTGAAAAAGTTTTGAAAATGTCTAGCTTATCTAGAATGAATCTTCCTAGATCATATGTTTGACCAACATTGATTTTTAGTTAGAAATACTTAAATTCACTTGCATTGATAAGTTAGTTGAATGTGTGATAAAACTTTGAAATTTTACCAAAATCACACATTAAATTCATCATCCATACAAACACAAAAACAAACATAAACACTAGGTGATTGAATTTGTATTGTGAGACCAAACTAATCATCAAACCCTAGTCAATTTATGTTTAATGTTGAGTCATGTCAAAAGAAGATAATATAATTTGTTATCCTAATTGGATCTTGTAGACACGTTAAATGTACTGATTGACATCATGTAGCTAATCCTAACTACTAACACCACTTCGTATCGAATCATCCCTCAGTCTAACCATTTAATCAAATCCCCTTATTTGATTAAGCTCATCAATATTTCTCCCTTAATTAAACAAACCAGTTATTTAATTAATTCTCTATCTTTTGTTAATTAAATCAATCATCATGATCTAATTATCCCTATTTAATTAAATAATCAGTTTTATTTAATTAAATCCCTCAAATCTATCTATTAAATTAAATAAATTAAAAAATTATTTAATTTAATCTAACCATCATCTCCTTTTAATTAAATAAATCAAAATATTTATTTGATTAATCTCTTATCATATTCCTCTCTTATTTGATTTAAATAAATCCATAAATTTGAGTCAAATAGGTCACATCATCTAATCTCCTATTGAATTAAATAACCCTTGATTAATTTAATCTCTCATCATGTCCCATCCTCTAGATTTTGCAAGTTTCACATGAAATAGATTGAATTAATTTATTAAATCCCTATTTTCCTTATAAGGCATCTTTTTGGAATATTCTCAAAATTTGAATTCAAAAATTCCAAGTGGAAATGTACATCCAACAAGGCATTAACTTCATCTTACATGTCCTATGTCTTGAGCCAGGTGGCATTTCTTGTATTTTCCCTTCCCTCTTAACTTTGGGATGTCTCATGAAGAAATAACTGAAATGCTCCAAAATTTGGAAAACCATAAAATCATCAACATCGTGATGAGGCTTAACCCTTCACTATACATGCTTCAACTAGCAAAAAAAGGGGCCAAATTACCTTTGTATTTTGACATGAGTACCATAGTGGAGACATATTTACCACTAATCACATCCACCATCCCCATCTCATCTACACCCCCATCCCAAAACATCACCCAAAATTTTTTGTAAATCACGACATCGTTTGCTCCAACCCAACCAATTGTTAATAAGGGAAATTTGTTTCTTAATGCTATTAAAAAACACCCCCTTGTTAATAATCAAAACTTGGATGTAGATACCATCTTGGAACAAAACATACTTGAAAACCCATTACATAAGAATGTTCCTCTCACTTTCTATCATGATCCATTATCATCATTATTCCACACAACACCTCAAACTTCTCTCCTCACAAATTCACAAGATGATGGAGACATGTTCGGACTAAGGGGCATTTTCAACACCACAACATTTTCGCAAGAATTTGCACCCCTCACATTTTCACCTCTTCTACCTTTTCCATCATCATCCATACCACTCCTTGGCTTAGGGTTTCCCCCTCTACCAACTATCAATCAAACCAACATCCCAAATATCAATCAAAACATTATACGAAATGCTCAAAACTTGTCATCAATATTGTAACAACAAATGAAAATGACACAAGCAATCATGGCATCATCAACCATCCACCTAACATTGTAAAGCATGGTCTATCAAGGGCTAACCACATCAACAACACCATCCATCACTCAAAACACCAACACAACATCATCACTCACCATAAATTCCATTCCAAATCCACCACCCCCACCACCACCACCAATTTCCACAACATCAAACCAAAACATGGCATTACAAGCTACTTTTCAAAGGGGATTCCAAAAAGTACAAAAATAAAAAAGACACACAATTAGCTACTCAGCAAGCTACTCAAATAGCGCAAGCTACATTACAAGTACAATAGGTTGCACAAGCCCAGGCTTTATTGCAACAACAACAACAAGCCACTCAAGCTACGTAAGTTACTCAAGCCACCCAAGCCACATTACAAGCACAAAAGGCTACTCAAGCAAAAATTATATTACAACAAGTGGCACAAGCACAAGCCCAAGTGCAAGCACAAGCTCAAGCTCAAGCAAATGCCTAATATCAAGCACAACAAGAAAAAGCACAAACAAAACTTCTTGCACAAAGATAAGAAACATAATTGTAAGCATATCAACAAGCAATAAAGCAATATCAAGAGCAAAAAGAAGTAACCCAAGAACAAGCATTGTTGGAACAACAACAAGCCCAACAACAAGCACAATAGCAAGCACAAATCTTAGTGCAACAACAACAAGATCAAAAACAAGCATTTTTCATACAACAATAGGTGGAACCCTACCTAGCTCAATAGAAAGTACATATACCATTAAACAACACATCAAACAACCCACCCATCCAACCCAGAATTGAAATCCCCAAAAACACTTTCATCCCAGCCTTTGATCCGCAAAATGACGTAGTGACACAAGTCAGGTTGCTCTCAGAACAAGTGTTTGATCTTTAATTAGGGTGAACCACAAAGACATCAAGCAACATGTGTCCCTATCCATTTGATAAGACCCTTGTGATGAAACCATTCCCCAAGGGATTTGAGATCCCCAAATTTGACAAATATCATGCGATAGGAAACCATGAAGATCACATTAGGGAATTCTAGGTTCATTGCATGGAAGTCGCATACGATGATACTTATTTGATGTGGCTATTTTCTAGGAGTTTGGTTGGCCAGACAATGGAATGGTTTTCTCACCTACCTATAGGAATTAGAACATTCCAAGAAATTATAGATGCATTCATAAAAAATTATGCATGAAACTTTGCCATGGATGTTAGTTTAGAAGAACTCTTAGCTCTAAAGCAAGGAAAGAATGAATCATTCAATTCATTTTTACAACGATGGTGATCCAATGCCAATCAGAGCAAGTGTACCATGCCAGAAGAACAACAAGTTTGCACCATCATAGCCAATGTTGATGGCCTCTTGGCATTTCATCTCAAGGTTCAAGGGATAACCACATATGACCTGTTCATCCCCAAGCTGCTCAGTATTGAATGAGACCTCATAACACAAAATGAAGTATCAACTTCATACCCTAAACAACAAAACAACCGCCCACCCTCCAATTATAATGATAAACCTCACATGTGGGAAAGGAACAAAAAAATTTCTAATGATGGTGTCATTGATTGCAAAGTGGTCATTAGAGGCCCCCACCAAAATACACCCGCACCACAAATCCAAATCCAACACCAAAATGATCATTAGATAACACAACAACCAAACAACAATCCCACAATAAACAATCTTAATGATCAAAGGGGACCACCCCAATGGAACAAGAGTTATCCTAAGCAAAAGTACACTACTTTGGGGGAATCATTAGAAGTCATCATGAAAAATTTGATAGACGAAAAAACTCATCAAGGCCCCTACCTTTGAGAATTACCAAGAACGGGATGTGAAACCTCCTTGGTATAATGAAAATCAACTTTATGAATTTCATAAAATCAAAGCCCATACTAAAAATAGTTTCATGAGATTAAAAAACATCATTCAAGATCTCATCGATAAAAGAATTATAAACATGGAACTTTAACCTATAGGAAACCAAGATCTTAAGATATACACAAATCCAATGCTTAACCATGGAAACACAAGGAATAGGAATGATAAAGGGAAAGGCACCCAAACAAACCTAAATAATGTGTATGAAATAGTTGTCGCCTCCCTAGATGAAAAATGTATGGTCATCACTATCAAAGGCACCCATGCCAATTGTGGAGTCACCACTAGAGGCAACAAAGTCACCATCATAGAATCATCCTAGCAAAATAGGGCCCCTACATTTAGATCTATCCCTTATGGCTATAATGTCCTATAGCAACTCAAGAGAATGCCAATGCAAATATCCATCATGGAGTTGCTAAAAAAATCATCTCCCATAGGAAGATCCTTGAACAAGCATTAGTGCCATCCACTATCGCCGCAGATCTTGATGCAATGCAATTCTAAGCTATGGTCATAAATATCATTACACAAAATCTCCTCACATTCTTTGACCAAGATTTCCTTGCTCAACCATCTCACAACCATACACTTCACTTAGAAGTCATAGTACATAAAAGAAAAGTCAAAAGGGTCTTGGTGGATGGAGATGCAGGTTTGAATATTTGTTCTCTCAACCTCATCAAACAATTGAAAATCATAAAGGATTCCATTGACAAAGGAAAGGATATCACAATAAGAGCATATGATGATCAAGAAAGAGTGTCCCAAGGCATAATCGAACTCCCTATTCAAGTAGGATCGGCTCTCACGGAAACCACTTGTCAAGTCTTGGACCTTGACTTACCATATAACATCCTTTTGAGACATCCATGGATTCATACAATGAAGGCGGTACTATCAAATTTTCATCAATGTGTGAAATTCAGACATGAGGGAAAAGAAGTTACCATCCACGGACACCTCGAACCCTTCTCCTATTGCAAAATCATTGAATAAAAGTATTATAAAATCCCCCAAGTACCAAAAAATGATGAGGGCCCATCCACACCATGCATCAGTCCGGCCACCCTCACATCCACTTCTGAGATAGAGACTCCCGCCATTCCCACCATCTCTAACATTAAGCTCATCATCCAAGACAATGGTTGTGGAAACTACAAGCTCCCTAACAATGCTTCTATGGTAGGAGAGTTACCACAATCTCCTAGATCACAGGGATGTCCACAAGTAAACGAAGCATCCACATCTCAAATGTATCTTGAAGACTACCCTGAATTCACAAGGTGGGGAGACCTTGTCCAAGAGGTTATTGAGGAAGATCCATCAAATATGCTATATCAAGATGAGAGACCAGTACTTGAATTACCAATGAATGATAGAAGCAAGGGTTTGCAAATGATGCTTGCAATGGGGTATGATAGAAATCAAAGACTTGGGAGAAATGACAATGGGATTATAACACCTAGCGTACCGGAGACACGGCCAATAAAAAATCTTGGCCTTAGATGTACCCCTCTGAGTATAACCATACATGGCTGAAGTCCTAGGGTTAGAATAGTTAATCAACCTCCTCATCCAACCGTAGCAGAACTATGATTACCACTATCCATAGGTCATGTTTTAGATAACTATACGTTCAATATAACTAATGTTTGTAGTAGTAGTGATGACGAGGACCCCACATCCAATCTACCTAGGATTTTTGAAGGCACCACTCTTTACATGATCAACACCCTATCTTCCGAATCAAAACACCAAAATCATGGAATTCGCCTAGTATATCCCCAACTCATTGACTATGACCAACAAGGACCACCAATTCTTGATACATTCAAAAATGATGAGGTGCTCTCAGAATTATTGGGACTATGAGATAACATTCCATATGGGGATCACAAAGCAAGATTCATAATTGAGCTGGATACACATGCCTATTATGGGGAAATGATTGAATCCCTCATTTGCAAAAGTGAAAAATTAAGAATCATATCTAACTCCTTGAGTGAAAACCATACTATGGAACTCTCTGATCAGGAGAAAGTAAAAGGAAAGGATGCATCTAATGGTGAAAACCTCCCTGAGGAACCTGAGGATGGAGGATTCAATCTTCCTTCTAGAGATATTCATCAAGAAAAATCAGCAGTCCTGGTAGAATGGTGCAATCCTATTAACTTAGGAATAGAAGAGACCCCGCATATCACATTCTAGACGGATTCATTACTATAAGAGGAACAATAACTCCTAGCATCGTTCCTAAGGGAAAGATAGGTAAACCTTGGATGGAGTTATGTTGACATTGTAGGCCTTGATCCAGCAATCATGGTACATCACTTAGCAGTATATCCAGAAGCAAAGCTTCAAAAAATGCACCCACAGATCACCTTATTGGTCAAAATGGAGCTAAAAAAGCTATTAGATGTAGGATTCATCTGACCGATAGATTATCCAAAATGGGTGTCAAACTTGGTACCTTTTTCAAAACCTGATGGAGGCATTAGAATATGCACGAAATTTTGAGACTTGAATAAGGCATGTCCAAAAGATGACTTCCCACTTCCAAACATTAACATGATAGTAGATATGACAGTTGGGCATGAAATGTTATCACTAATGGACAGATTCTCAGGGCACAATTAGATCATGATAGCTAAAGAGGACCAACATAAGACAACTTTCACTTGTCCATGGGGGACTTATTGCTTGAACATGATGCCATTTGGCTTAAAGAACGTAGGAGCAACATACTAGAGGGCCATGACATTGATATTCCATGACATGATTCATAAGATGGTTGAAGATTATGTTGATGACATCCTAGCAAATTCTAGAAAGAGAAAAGATCACATAGCAACCCTAAGTGCCATTTTTGACAGGCTCGAGGAGTACAAGGTCAGACTAAACCCAAAGAAGTGTATCTTCGGTGTACAATCATGTAAACTGCTAGGATATATAGTGTCAATGAGGGGTATCGAGGTAGATCTAGCAAAGGTAAGATTAATCCTTGAGATGGAGGCACCAAAAACATTAAAAAAATTAAGAGTTCTCCAAGGTAGGCTCCAATCAATTCATAGATTCATAGCACAGTTGGAAAATAAACAAAACCCATACTCTCACCTACTCCACAAAGGAGTAGTGTAAAAATGGGATACCAAGTGTGAAGAGGCATTCAATAAAATCAAAGAATATCTACTGACACCACTAGTTCTAATGCCACCAATCCCATGAAAACCATTGATCCTCTACGTATCAGCAAAAACAACAGCCCTTAGAGCTCTCCTAGCTTAGCATGACGAAAATAGAATAGAAAGGGCTATCTACTACATCAATAGAACAATGGTTGGGTATGAGCTAAACTATTCATTTATAGAGAAAGCATCTCTAGCGGTAGTGTTTTCATCACAAAAATTCATACATTACATATTGGCACACAAGATAAAATGCATTACCAAAATTGACCCCCTCAAGTATCTATTGTCAAAATAAATGCTCACTAAAAGAATGGCCAAATGGGTGATGATATTGTCAGAATATGACATAGAATGTGTGGAGTGAAATGAAATCAAAGGTCAAGTCATCAAAGATTAGCTCGTAGAAGCACTAATCTATTCCAAAAAGCATCTCCTCTCAGAGTGTCCAAATGAATCTATATTCAATCTCAACATTGCTGACCAATGGAAATTGTACTTTGATGGCTCATTCACACAACATGGATCAGGAGTGGGCACCTTCTTCATCACCTTGCAAGGGGATTGCATACCAAGGTCTTACAAACTGGCATTTCCCTATACCAATAATATTGGAAAATACAAGGCCTTAACCATAGGTCTCAGAATAGCAATGCAGTGGAACATTATAGCTCTAAAAGTATATAGAGATTCTCAATTGATCATAAATAAAGTGAACAATGAATACCAAACCAAGGACGACAAGATCACTCCATACAAGAAATTGGTGGAGACTCTTAATGAATCCTTCACTAAAATAACATTTCAGCAGATTCCTAGAACCAACAACAGAGTAGCAGATGCCATGGCAACAATTGGGTCCTTACTGGATATCCCCCATAACATTCCAAAATATGAATTCCTAATAGAGCATCTTCTCATTCCTACATTCGAGGTACCATAATTAGAATATGTGTGCAAAATCGTTGGTCCTGGTGATCCTTGGTATCATGGCATTTACACATATCTTCAAATAGGAGTCATACCTGCCAACTTACCTTCAAAACTAAAATGAACCTTTGTTAAAAGGGCATCTAGATTTGTCATCCTAGGAGATACCTTATATTGTAGAAGTATAGAAGGAACCCTACTATATTACTTAAATATTGAGGAGGCATTAACTACTCTAACTAAGGTTCACAATAGTATATGTGGTTCACACTCAAGTGGAATGACCATAGCCAAGAAACTGCTAAGGATGGGGTATGATTGGACCACAATGGAAATTGAAACAAATGATTATGTAAAAAAGTGTCTACAATGTAAACAGCATGGGGACCTCATCCATGCTCTAGCTTAAGAGCTTCATCCTATCATCACACCATGGCCTTTTTCAGAGTGGGGCCTTGATCTCGTTGCAAAAATCACACCCACTTCATCTAATGGCCACAAATTCATCATAACCGCAACATAGTACTTTACTAAGTGGGTGGAAGCTATACAAATGAAATACATAACTAGGAAGCAAATTTCAAATTTCATCTTTAACTATCTCATTTGTCATTATGGTGTCCCACAAGCCATTATCTCAGATAATGGGACACCATTCAAAAATCAAGATGTTCATAACTTGTGTGAGAAATTCAAAATCTATCATCACTTCTCCACCCTGTACTATCCCCAAGGCAATGGCCAAGTAGAAGCTACAAACAAAACCATTATGAAAATCCTCAAGAAAACAATAAATAATGTAGGTCATGACTAGCACATAAAGCTTAATCCTGTCCTCTAGGCCTATCGAACCAACATCTAAACACCCATGAGCACCACCCCTTTCTCCCTAGTCTACAGATCAGAAGTAGTACTCCCCACCAAGATCAAGATCCTATCACTCAGAATATCACTGCAAAACCTTATCACAAATGAAGAGTATCGAGTGTCAAGATTGAATGAGCTGTAGCTACTGGATGAGCGATGGATAGATGCTTTAAATCATTTACAAGCCTATTAGAATAGACTCAAAAGAAGCTACAATAAGAAAATCAAGAGTAGGACCTTCCAAGTCGGAGAGTCGGTGTTAAAAGAGAATCAAAAGAATGTCCCAAATCCAAGCAACAAAGGAAAGTTTGAACCCAATTGGTTAGGACCCTTCATCATCATAGCAAGTTACAAATCAGGGGCATATCAACTATCAACACCCGAAGGGGGAACCTCTGCAAGACCTCATGAATAGCTCCCATCTAAAAAAAATTTATGCCTAAATCTTTCAAGCTATAGAACCAAAAAATCCAAAAATTTAGAAAATTTTCTAAAAAAATGGTTACTTTGATGAGAACTTGACAAACAGGCATCTTGGTGACAACAAAAATAAGTAAAAAAGCAAAAAAAAAAAAAAAATCAAGAAAATGATGAAAAATAGTAAAGAGAAAAAAGTTGTTCTCTAGTGAAAACCACTTTGGTGGCACTTTGGACAAGTACCTCAGTGAAAACCTGAAAAATAGGTTCCTTGTGTAAATAAGCACATTCCATTCACCAAGATTTCTTTGGCTTGTTCTACATCATCTATCCATCATCCATTACATCCATATCTCCATCCATCACTCATCCAATCACATTCGCACCATAGCTTGGTCCTATTTTTGTATCACAATACCTCCTAGTACTGCTCGGCCCATCCTCAAGGTCAGTTTGTCCTTCCTTTATCAGAGTATTCTATTGCATCACACTGGGGGCATGTTCTTGTCAAATCGGATTCATGTAAGTTAGAAAATCAAAAAATCCAAAAACATCAAAATATCTGAAAAAATCCAAAACATTCAAAAATCATCAAAATCCCAAAACATGTCAAAAAGTCAAAAAAATACAAAGACAAAGTCATCTTGTCGAACTACATCATCTTTGAGCTTCAATGTAGGAAAGGTAAATCTTTGATCATCCCTCAAGACACTTAGGTCAGTCCTTCAGGAATCTGTCATAATAAGTTGACATTTCATCATGTATATCATCATTTGTAAATTGGTCAACTCGTCAGTCAAACTACGTGGTCTCTACATATATAACATAGGCAAGGCTAATCTATTGATCATCCCTCGAGGCCCCTAGGATAAGTATTTAGGTTAGTCTCTTGGTCAAAATCTTGGAAATTCCCAAAACATTTAGAAAATAAAAAATCAAAACATTTGCAAAATCTCAAAAACACCAAAAATAGCCTCAAAACATCTCAAAAAGATCAAAAAACATCCAAATATTTGAAAAAATCCATCCATATCATCTCACTTGCACCCATGATAACATCACTCATAATAAATGATCATCATCCTCAATCCTTGGTAAGACAATTAGAAACAAGTCTAGCAGGTTGAAAGTGAAAACTCAAATTTTCAAGTGTTTGGTCTAAGACAGTGCGTAAGTAAGTTGGTCAACTCTTGGTATCAGTAACTCATCATCCATTTGGTCCCATATCAACCATTTTAAATAACACCTTAGGATAAATGAAATGACATGCCACCATCCACTAACATGTCCTAGGATGCATCCTTCCTACAATGGGCATTATCTTTTGGCAATAGTTACAGTTCTTATCCTTAAAAACCCGTCTCCCTTTGGTTAATGGTATTGAAGAACATCAGCTTGTTTTTTCCTTGGTCTTTATCTTTTGGATTATCTTATTGCGCTCATTCCAAGGAATTTTGGATGATATCCAAACAAGAGGATTTAGAGAAATAGGAATGGGGGTAATGATCATTATCTTTTGTGTGTTGTGCTTGTTGGAAGTTCTTGTAATATCACCTTGCTGAATACTTTCTTTTTTTGTTATCGATGGAGGGTGTTTCAAGTAGCTTATTGACTATTGCATTGAAAGGATATACCTTTCTATGTTTTGGCCTGAGGTATTTGAAATGTCTAAAATACATCCTAGCAAGGTTTTTGCATGTCAGGTGTGAACAAGGATACTCCTATCTATTTGTCAAGTCAAAGTCTATTACACTAGGTACAATGCCATCTTGGTTTTCTATACCTTGATGCATTATACCACGTGTGTCATCAAACATAAGAAAATGTGGCTCTTTGAAAATCCCAATTCCTAGGCAAGTAATCATCATCATCATCATTTACACTTTCATCATCTTGTGTCTTGTTGAAATGACTTCTTCTCTTTCATTCCTTCTTTCTTTTCACGCTAACAAGGTACTATGATAATTGATCATCATTACCATCATCCTCATCATCGATCCTACATCCGCAAATCATTAGCATAGTGCATAAACATATCATATAGGAAAATATGCATTACATTTTCATCATCATATAAATATGGCATTATAATCATTTTTGATAGATAATAATATCCAATTTTTACATTACATTGCATCCATTTTATTACACTACATCATATCCATTTTATTACATTACATTGCATCCATTTTATTACATTTCATTACATTCATTTTTGCATCACATTGCATTCATTGCATAAATCATCACATAACATTCATTTCCGTTTGCATAAGCATTACCACCCATTGCATAAACATACATCATAGGTACATAAGCATTATAGAAAATCCAATGCATACATACTTGCATAAAATTATAAGGTCATATCACACATTACATTCATTAAGCATCATCATACCACTTTGCACATCATTATCATGTATCATTGCATATAGTACACGACATTAAATGCATCACATACATTATCATTTTAATATGTGTAGGCTAATAATATTCATTATTCTAAGCATCTTAAAGAACAATCTCATTCGCATCATATCACAACCATCACATGCACATTACATCATCCATATCAGCTTAGAAACAACAACATAATCATTCACTACATAAATCATTTCACAACATTATAAGCACAAATAGGAATATCAAAACTCATTAAAAAGCATACGTCCATCCATAACCCATTCATATATAAACATAATTTACATAACATTTCATGTATATGCCATATCATTTTTCATATTACAATCCATATCACATATTACATCACCATTTGCATCAACATAAATAGATAATCATGTAGATCTATTAATCAACATAAATAGATCATCATATAGAAAACATCATTGCACATCACATAAAATACATTTGCATATCATAGGTCGGCATAATATAGATTTGTTAGTCATAATCATTGCATAATGCATATATTATCGAAAATAAAAGCCTCCATAAACGCATCATATAGACATTATTACACAACATATAGAAATGGAATCATCCATACACACATAATATACATCACATCGCATAACATCATATCAAAATCATCATCAACTCGTATATATATCATCAATAATGTAACTGTCATAGTACAAAATAAATTGGATCACTGTACATGTATGTCAATTAGTACAAAAGGCCCATTGGGCTATTAAAAAGGATCCCATAAAGTGGAAAAATTATCGTATCATCTCGATCAAGGTTTGTCTCCATGGATGCCGCCCTAGACCTTCTTATCGTGACCCTCTATTGGTCTGTAGCTAGTCCACTCTGAGTACTCTGGGACCCATCCTACTCTGGGTATGTCCTCATGATAGTTCCTCTAATAGTACTCAGCCTCTCGGATGACATCCATGTAAGACCTAATCGACATTATACCCTATGAAGAGGAGGATGCCATACTCTCCAACTGATGTCTATGCCCTAGCTCTGTGGCTGCCTATAACTTTGTAGCCTCTCTACTGAATGGCTTGATCCCTCTCAGCCTTGAGCTACTCTCTCTCATCCCTAGCCCAATCTCTCTCAACTGTCATGGCCTGGACCTGAGCCTATAGCTACACAATCAATGCATCCCAAGTATCTACCTGCCTTGTTGGCTGTGCTTAGGGGGGCTATACCTAAGGCTGCACTTGGGGATAATCCTCACCTCCAACTCATGATGGTGGACCTAGTGGCACCTACTACTAATCCTACATTGGTACATATCCTTGCCCTGGCTACACTGTGGGCCACACTGGTTGATCCCATCGCGCATCCCCCCTTTGTCTTCGACCTCCCCCTCTGCTTCTAACTCTCTGCTGATCTGAGACTACTCCTAGAATGGTCAATTGTAGGGGAGGATGAAACCAATTCTTGTATGCTTGTATTGTCCCTGGATATGTAGGCCCTAATCATAGGCCCATGGGAAAGCCACCAACATTCTAAAACTATCGATAGTCTCTGAACAAGAATATACCACCCCCATGAGGCCTGTGTCATGGTGCGGGAGAAGATGGCTACATAGTAATCATCAGGGTGATCCTAGGGCTCACTAGACTGACACTGCACATGCTCGGGCAAGTACCTCTTAGTCATCATGTGCTCCCGCCCCTACATGAACCAGCCCTAGTGGGAAAAGAACAACTGATCAACATCGTCGGCCCATCTAGCCTGACCAAGGTACAGTCACCAGGTGAATACCTACATCTCATCAAGTACCCTCCTCTAGTAGGGGATCCCATGCTCACCTGTTTGTGTGAAGGAAACACCACCTCTATATTGCCATATGAGGGGATCATTTAGCATCATCGACATTGAAGCAACTCACGACCAAAGTTCAAAAATGTGCTCCCATCCCCAAACATGAAGAAGGGTCACCCCTACTCTGAGTTCCCTACCATCCATATACACATACTCAGGTAGTTCCTTGTAAAGAGAAGCAAGAAGCACTAGCCCCCAAGAAAAGGGAACTGGCTTGTCTTGAACCATCCACTCCCAGCAATATCCCCAACTGGGACTAAAGTATCAACCTCGTCTGTCAAGGGCAATGAGGTCTGAAATAACTACCACAACAACTAAGCGATAGGGAGGTGTCAAGATCCTATGTTGCTCAAGCTTGATTTTCCCTTCACAAAAAATGATGTCCTCTATGGCGAGGACTCTGTGGTAGGCATCGTGCCCCTCGTCCATGTCAAAAATCACTCGTTGACCATGAATTAGGAGTATCAAAATATGCCAAATTTCCTCTAAGGTGACAGTGTCCTCACTAGTGGGAAGATGAAATGAAGAGGTTTCGTTGTTCCATCTCTTGGGTAGTGCTGACAACATCCCTAAGTGAGTGTGAATGGGCACTGCATAAGTGAGATACCATAACCCCATGATCTGGAGTCGATCCTGATCCCTGTCGCTCAAGTCCCATAAATAGCTGAATAGGTCTTGTGACCTGTGCTTCCTAGAGTAGAGCTCCCTCACTATGTCTTGGATCAAGGAAGGTCATCATGTTAAAATTTTTGAAAAATTCTTTACCAGACGTTCAAAAAACCTCTCCAATGGTGCAATCCATGAAGGCATCATAGTTTTATTTCTAATCAAACTTCGACACTAGGGCATAAAAAGCCAAAATAGCACCACCGTGGTGTAATTTCTCTTCCAGTGGCACACATTAAGCAAATGTAGGACCACCACATTGCAGTTTTCAAACCACCCTGCCAGCATCGAGCTCAACATTGAAGTTTTCAAACTCCAAACTGCACTACTGTGGTGCAATTTTGCACGGAGCGACAGTTCGATTTTTGAGTGGAACCATATAGCACCAATACAGAAAGACCAACTTTGAATGCATTAAATGAGGGCTAAAAATAAAAAATGGAGCTCAAGTAAGGTTCACTTACTGGTGCCCCAATGTTAGGTGGCCACTTGTACATCTGGACTCGATAAAAAATGTGCAAGGGAAGTTGTTGTGCCATATCGTCATGAGGTCAGAGCTCGAATCTCAAGGTTGTTGGAAAATATGGCTCAATCTCACAAGTTGAAACCTATAAGAAAGCATAGTCATTGTGACATCCCTATTGTCTGGCCAACAGGTAGTTTACCTTGTGTTTTGCTCATGTTGCCAAGACAATTCTTTTGTCTTGCCGAAGGAGCCTATCTTTGTGACTTATGGCCTTCATTGTAACTTCTACCGAATGGAATTTCTCGGCCACAAAAGGGTTTGTTATCATACTTTAGGGAGACTCATGATGAGTTAGAGTCTTCGAGATAACAAAAGGATTTAGCTAGAAGTCATGGTGACTAGGAGAAGTCTCACTAATAAGCAGGTTCGAGGTGATTTAAACTATCGGGAAGATCTCTTGGTGACTGAGAATGTCTCACTGACGGTATACACTTAGGCTAACTCAAGGGTCTCGATGAGAAGTCTCGGTGATGATAGGAAGTCTTGTCGATATCAACATGACCTTCGATCTATCTGGCCGATGAAAAAATCATTATGACTTGTTCCTATCAGCATGAAGACTTTGTGAACGTGGATGTTTGGCCAACAGGTTTATTTCCTTGCAGAGTTGGGGAGACTCTTGGGAACTAATGTTTTCGGAGAGACCCCTGGCTGAGAGACTTGCTTCGATGTGATGTCTCATCGATAGTGGAAAGTCTCGCCAATAGGTATACAATTGGAGACTTTAGTGTAACACATTAGCCTTCAATATAAAGTCTTCGCGAATGTGGCAAGTCTCACTGACAGCATGTGGGGTCATTAATTCAGTGAAAGGTCTTAGTGAAGTCAAATGTCTTGCCAGCTCGGCAAGACATGGGCACTCGGTATGTGGTCTCGGTGAAAGACAAAAGTCTTGCCGACTCGGTAACACATGAAGGCTAGGTGTAATCTCTTGGTGAAAGCGATATGTCTCGCCAACCGGTGGATGCTTTTGGAATGACTTGGGGTGCTCAATGTGAAGTCTTAGTGAAAGATGAATGTCTTGCCAAATGTTAGGTCTTTCGGTGAGACTTGAGAGTACTCGATGAGAACTCTTGGCAAATGGTAACGTCTTGCCGATAGCAAAGATGAACTTGATGTGACTTGTGAGGATCGGTATGAGTCTCGCTGAAGAGAAATATCTTGCCTATAGAAATGCATTGGATGTTGATGGTTTCGGTATGACTTGTGGATATCCATAGAACCTCTTGCCGACTGGTGGAACCTAAGCCGATATCATCTGAGAATCCTTTGAGCATCAGGGAGACACTTCTCATGTCTCATCAACATGTGAACTCAAAGAATTGTTTCCTTGACCGTTTGACTATCCTATGTGGTGGCTCATGGACCAATTAGAGGAAGCAAAATTCAAGCAGTTGGCAGTTGGTTTTTTGTAGTAGTTTCAATGGATCTAAATGGTCTGCAAGGAAAAATCTACACTAGAATGGAACGATGATAAGGATGCTGAGCTGGGGTTTTTCTTTCTAACTATTGAGAATGAATGCATATATGTATGCATTGGCCATTCTGAATTAGTGACAGAGTACGAGAAGGAAGATGATAAGCTAGAGAGCTGAATAGCCAAGTGCCAATGAGAGAGAGACAGTGAGGACCGAGTAGCTTGTTGAAAGGCCGAGGCCACGAGGTCGAAGCATAGAAAGAGAGAGGCAGAGTTGTGCTGGAATCTCTCTTGATCATGAATGCCAAGGTTGATCTCTCATGTTGAGTGTGCTACTAGTTGTTTCCAAAATGAACAAGATGAATCTCTAAAGAGGCTATGAGCCTGAATTTGTATTGTAACCATTATGTTGCTGAATAATACAATGGTTTGATATTTGGAGTGTCAGGTTTTTTAACTGAAATGGTTTTCCCCATGTAAAATCTTTGTGTTTTATATTCTGTAGTATCTTTCATCTGTGTTGATTGATTGTTGTTGAATTTACTTGTGTTTCTCTTAGAAGGATTAATGTAGGAAATAACTGTGTCTATTTCAATTTTAGGACATAGTTTTATGTGTCTTTGAGGCAACCTATTAAAATGAAAATTACCTAAGGCACTACTATTATGGAGTTTTCACTAGATATGCTCCTAGATTTCCTTACAAGTGGTATCAAAGCCTTCTTTTGGTTGTTGGTTCTAGGTATTTCTGCTGTGAAGGTTTCTTAGCTTGATAGGCTGGAAGAAATCTGGAGAAATAGACTGATGTATTGATCCGTTGGTGAGTGGAAGCCTTGTGGTATTCTGAGATAGCATGCAACTTGAAGGATGGTCAAGATGGAAAATGGAGTTGGTCATGTTGTGATCTATGTCTCCTGGTTGGTAAAGTTATAACCTTGGAATATGAGGTGGATTTTCCTACTCTGTGGCTGTGTAGCAATAAATCTTTCATATTGGTATTGGTCTGATAGGCTCCTGGGTGATATGGAGAAGCCTAGGTTGTTTCTCAGTCATGGAAGAGAGTGCTTATGCTAGGTGGTGGTTCCTGGTGTTGGAAAGCACTATTTCCTGTTAACCTCGAATACTTAAAGGCTATGAAGTTAATCACTAAATGATTTGCAAGCTTCTGAAATAGCCTTTCTCTCTTTCTCGGATGCATGTACATGGTGGTGGTTTTAGAGTTTGTCTGAAAGGGGCCTGGATTCTTTTGAACTACTGTTTTCTTTCTAAGGATGTGTTGTACTTGCGTGACTATGTGATTTTGTAGGTTTGACATGGTGAAGCAAAACTTGTGGTTATTGTGGAATTGTATTTAGGCTATTTTTTCTAGTCCTTGGTTGTTGGGGTGTTATTGGATGAGATAGTTGCAGTTTCGCATGCATGCTTGGTGCATGGCTTGAGGAGGTATGTTTCTTCTCTGCATGGGAGTGCTGGTACATGATTTGTCACTCAACATTCTTGTGGTGGTTCTTGGGGGTTCTTTGATTATGGTGCTCATTGTGGATTTGATTGACAAATCAGTTTTGGCATAATCTGGTGTTTGAGTCATGTTGTCTACATGGATATTCTCTTTGAAATCTCATTGTTGCAGTTTTCAATGTGATGATGGGTTTGCATGTTTGATGATTGTGATCTATGAGTTATGCAGTTGATGGATTAGCTACCCATTTCCTGTAGTGAGATAACTTGGATGTGGACTGTTTTTATCCACGAGGATTGATTCATTATTTGTACAGACTTGTCAGTTGGCCCTGTCATTGGTCACTTGTGTTTGGATATGATTGTTTTGAGATGAGAGAATGGATATAATTGAGTACCTGAATAGTCAGTTATGGGAACTTGAAACAGTTGGTCATGATGCTTGAAGAGCCTGGGTGTCACGTTTCAGTTGGAGCTCTAGCAGTGATTGTGGATTCATCACATGGTAGTGAATGGTCTTCTTTAGTGTTGTAGATGTTTCAAGGGAGAGCTCTTAGATCCTATTGCTACAGAAGGGTTCTTTTGCCTTTGCATGGACATTATTTGAAGATGTGCAACATCTTGAAAGCATGGAGGACACTTGGATTCTTTGGCTAAGGTGTTGGTGGTGCTTGATAGGTGATGTTGATCTTTTTAGTCTATTTTCTTTATGTCATGATATACTCTTTGTGCACTAGAGTTTTGGCATTGCGCATTGTACTTGAGACATTGGAGAAGTCACTTGAAGAATGGGATCTCCTAAGGGGATGTGTAGATCATGGTGTCATGATAAGTTCCTAATTCAGATGATTGGAGCTTTGATAGTGGTCTGGTAATTCTTTGTGCTTTGGGTGCTTTGATTATTTGCTTGATACTTCATGATAGTGCAGTAATGCAGTTGAAGTTTAGCATGAGATGATTAGGTGCTAGTACTCATGGATACATGAAGAATAAGGTGAGTTTTTTTTCTCTTATGAGAGAAGTGTTGCTACTTGTTACACTTGTTTAAGTCTTTCAGTAGAAATTCCGAGAAGCCAACACCTTGGTTGAACATGAGTTCAATAAGAGACCTATGAGGAGATTTCTCTTGAATTACTCATGATGACTTGTATATCTTGAAGGAGTATTCTCTTCCCACTCTTTGTCTACTTGGCAGTTTATTTGAAAGGTATTTGGCCCTTTATATCTTTAAGATGTGTTTTATGTTTACTTTCATGATATGGATCTTGAATTACTATTTAATGGTTTTGGAGGATTCATAGTGGAAGTTGTATAGTTTAGTTTTTTATCTCCTTGTTACTAATGAGAATTGGTAGGAGATGTTACATGGGTTGATTTCTTGAAATGGGGAATGAAATAGTTTGATCTTCTTTGAGAAGCTTACATTCATGTTTTAAAAGTTGGTTTGATCTTGGTGATTGAAAGAATGGATGTTGTTAAGGCTTTATTTTGGGATATGAAGAATATCATTCTTGAAACAGCTGGTTCTTAGAAGTGTATGTAGGAGGATGTTCTATAGGAAGATGATGTGCATAGTTTCTCTCTGTGGCTGTGAAGGTTTGTGGTGAGAGAAATGTTGGTAGGTTGTTGCAGGTTGTGCATATCATTGTGGATTTTTCCTTGGTACTATAGGGTCACATTTTCTATGTGTTGTTATTGGTAGACTTTTTGATGCCTTTGATCTTTCAGATCTAGATTACTCAGGTAGTGGGAGTTCCTATATGTGTCTTGTCTTCTTCGACTGGTTGACACTAGAACTTATTTTTTCTATTTTGGTTTGGCATAAGTTTACTAATGTTGATACCTATTGAGGTATGTCAGATTAAATGGAATAGCATGAGCAATGGGTGATATTTTTAGTCACATGGTTTTATCAGTTGGATGGAAGCAGTCATTCTGATTGTTGCTCTAACTGGTGTTGTTTATCTTGTTTCTAGAGAATGACTTCACTGTTGTGTTCTTTTTGAAGCTTTGAAGTTGATATTGCTTCTATATAGCATTTGAGCATAGTGAAGTGGTACCAGTATATTGTTGAAGATGTCATTGGGATTTTTTGCTTGTGTTTGCTGAAATGGTGCTTATTCACTTTGGTGATGTATCTTTCTTCCACGCATGGAAGATGACAAGATTATTTCTTGAATGGTGGAAATCTTGGATGTTGGAGAAGAATTCTTGATGGAGCATGAGAGCATGTTGAGATCTAAGTGTTTTCCTAAAGGCTGTGTTGGAAAGTGAGTTGCAGTTGGATGCCTAGTCTTTGTTGCAGATTGTCTGGTGGATTGTTATCTATGGAATCATGTTGATTGGGTGTCTTGAGTATTGCAAGGTTTAAACTGATGGAGCTAGTATGGTCTTAGTTCCTGGTTGCTTTGGAGGTGCCTATGTGATCTTCGTCAAGTGGGAGATTGTTGGAAAATATGCCTCAATCTCACAGGATAAAACCTTTGAGAAAGCATAGTCACTATGACATCCCTGTTGTCTGGCCGACTAGTAGTTTACCTTGTGTTTTTCTCATGTCACCAAGATAATTCTTTTGTCTTGCCGAAGCAGCCTATCATTGTGACTTATGGCCTTCATTGTAACTTCTATCGAGTGGAATGTCTTGGCGAAAGAAGGGTTTGTTATCGAACTTTGGGGAGACTCATGGTGACTTAGAGTCTTCGGGATAACAAAAGGATTCGATAGGAAGTCATGGCAACTAGGAAAAGTCTCACTGATAAGCAAGTTCGGGGTGATTTGAACTCTCGAGAAGATCTCTTCGCAACTAAGGAATGTCTCACTGACAGTATACACTCGGGCTAACTCAAGGGTCTCAGTGAGAAGTCTCGGCGACGACAGGAACTCTTGCCAATATCGACATGACCTTCAGTCTATCTAGCTGATGAAGAAATCATTATGACTTGTTCCTATCAGCATGAAGTCTTGGTGAATGTGGATGTATGGCCAACAGGTTTGTTTCCTTGCAGAGTCGGGGAGACTCTTGGTGACTAATATTTTTGGGGAGACCCCTGGCCGAGAGACTTGCTTCGATGTGATGTCTCATCGATAGTGGAAAGTCTCACTGATGGGTATACATTTGGAGACTTCGGTGTAACAAATTAGGCTTCAATATGAAGTCTTGGACAATGTGGCAAGTCTCACCGATAGTGTGTGGGGTCATCAGCTCGGTGAAAGTTCTTGGCAAAGTCAAATGTCTTGCCAACTCAGCAAGACATGGGTGCTCGATATGTGGTCTCAGTGAAAGAAAAAAGTCTTGCCAAGTTGGTAACACATGAAGGGTCAGTGTAATCTCCTGCAAAAGTGATATGTCTCGCTGACTGGTGGATGCTTTCAGAATGACTTGGGGTGCTTGATGTGAAGTCTCAGTGAAAGATGAATGTCTTGCCAATTATCAAGTGTTTTGGTGAGACTTGAGGGGACTCAATGAGAACTCTTGGCGAATGGTAAAGTCTTCTCGATAGAAAAGATGAACTTGATCTGACTTGTGAGCATCGATATGAGTCTCACCGATGAGAAATATCTTATTGATAGAAATGCATTGGATGTTGATGGTTTTGGTATGACTTGTGGAAACTATGCTGATATCATCTGAGAATCCTTTGAGCATCGGGGAGACACTTCTCGTGTCTCACCGACATGCGAACTCAGTGGATTGTTTCCTTGACCATTTGACTACTGTATGTGGTGGCTCATCGACCAATCAAACGAAGTGAAATTCAAATAGTTGGCGGTTGGTTTTTGGCAGAAGTTGCGATGGATTTGAATGGTCTGCAAGGAAAAATCTACACTAGAATGGAACAACGATAAGGATGTTGAGTTGGGGTTTTTCTTTCTAACTATTGAGAATGAATGCATATATGTATGCATTGGAAATTTTGAATTAGTGACAGAGTAAGAGAAGGAAGCTAATAAGCCAGAGAGTTGAATAGTCAAGAGCCAGTGAGAGAGAGAGAGTGAGGACCGAGTCGCTCGCTGAAAGGCCAAGGCCATGAGGTGGAAGCATAGAAAGAGAGAGGCAGAGTTGTGCTAGAATCTCTCTTGATCGTGAATGCCAAGGTTGATCTCTCATCATGAGTGTGCTACCAGTTGTTTCCAGAATGAACAAGATGAATCTCTGAAGAGGCTATGAGCCTAAATTTGTAATGTAACCATTATGTTGCTAAATAATACAATGGTTCAATCTTTGGAGTGTGGGGGGGTTTTTTACCCGAAAGGGTTTTCCCCATGTAAAATATTTGTGTTTTGTATTCTGTAGTATCTTTCATATATGTTGATTGATTGCTGTTGAATTTACATGTGTTTCTCTCATAAGGATTAAAGTAGGAAATAAATGTGTTTGTTTCTGCTCTAGGACATAGTTGTATGTGTCTTTGAGGCAACCTATCAAAATGATAGTTACCAAAGGCACTACTATCATGGGGTTTTCATTAGATACACTCCTAGATTCCCTTGCAAAGGTTGCTAATGGATGTCTGTGAAAATGACTTGAAAGTGACCCCTCAGGCCCCTTTTAAGCTAGAAAATTAGGGTGTTTTCATCCTAATTGACTATCCTGCTAGGGTTTTTGACCCTTGAACCTACTTTTATCAAGTTGAGGCATGTTTTACATCATTTTATTGTGCTTAGACATGTTTTTTCCTCCTAGAGCTTTGTTGGACCTATCGGGCTTCTTGTCCTCTTTTTTTGTGAGATCACCCAAAAATTGGAAATTTTCATCTAATCTCTCTAGGGGGCAATATAAGGGCATGTTTTCTCTCACCAGGAAACAGTGGGGTAGGATTTTAAATAGTGATATTTTTTGGCTTTGATCAAGATCATTTATTCTTTGAACCAACATAAAAAGTGCATCGCTTCAAAGAGGGAAAAAATGTAGACACGTAAAATGTACCAATTGACATCGTGCAACTAATCCTAACTACTAACATCACTTCATCTTGAATCATCCCTCGGTCTAACCATTTAATCAAATCCCCTTATTTGATTAAATTCATCAATATTTCTCCCTTAATTAAATAAACCGGTTATTTAATTAAGTCTCTATCTTTTGTTAATTAAATCAATCATCGTAATCCTATTATCCCTATTTAATTAAATAATTAATTTTATTTAATTAAATCCCTCAAATCTATCCATTAAATAAAATAAAATAAAACCTTGTTTAATTTAATCTAGCCATCATCTCCTTTTAATTAAATAAATCAAAATCTTTATTTAATTAATCTCTTATTATATTCCTCTCTTGTTTGATTTAAATAAATCCATAAATTTGAGTCAAATAGGTCATATCATCTAATCTCCTATTAAATTAATTAACCCTTGATTAATTTAATCTCTCATCATGTCCCATCCTCTAGATTTTGCAAGTTGCACATGAAAATAGATTGAATTAATTTATGAAATCCCTATTTTACTCACAAGGCATCGTTTTGGAATATTCTCTAAGTTTGAATTCAAAAATTCCAAGTGGACATGTACATCCAACAAGGCATTAACTTCATCTTGCATGTCCTATGTCTTGAGCCAAGTGGCATTTATTGCATTTTCCCTTCCCTCTTACAAGTCATTTCAACAAATTTGAAATTCAAAAATAAGCATTTATTGGCACAATCCTCTAAACTTGCACATCCTTCATCCATTCATAGGTTGACAAGTGTAATCTTTCCATTGGATGAATGCTAGTCCCACATTGCCCAAATTTGGAAATTCATCCATCTTGGAATTCTATAAATAAAGAGTTCATATCTTCATTTGATCATCCACAATTTATGCAAAGTTACCATGCTCAAATATCTATCAAATTTCATCCGTCACCATTGACTTCTTATATAGGTTTTTTGCAGATTTTGGCTTGGATCTCTCAATCTTCATCATCAAAGTGGATCAATTGTCATCAACACATCAAGCTTGCATCATAGGGATTGCGAAAGGGCCAATTTTCACATCAAATTGGCACCAATTACCCCATGGGATCACGAGTTTGCACATTAAAATTAGGATTCAATCAATTTTGTTGTTTTCATTGTGTTCTTCATTGTTCATTTTTGTAATTTGAGTTTTGTAAATGGATTTCATGTGGAATCCTTGTTTTAGCTTGCAATCTCTTGTTTAACTTGTTTATTCTTATTGTTTTGTAGGTATTAGGACTAGGATTCTCACAATCTATGATCACTTTTCCTACTTAATATATTTGATATTGTTGTCACATGAAATTGCACCCTGCTAAACATGATGATCAACATTCCAATGGCACAATATAAATGCCCTCAATGTGTGGGACCTTGTGTGAATAAGGTTATATCTTCAGATAAGACTAACTACCTTCTTTGATCCAAGTGCAATGTGTTGGTCCAACCAAAAACATGAAAACCTAACTCTACCCTACTCTAACAACTCACATGGGAAAATGGTTAGAAGGTATGCATGAAAGGGAAATGGAGGTGATACATCAAGATGGAAAAGTGGTTTATTCTTGACCAAGGTTGCTCAGTACATCACTGAAGAGGGACTAGGGGATTCATACATCTCTCTATTTGGTATATTCCCAAAGGCATACAAGATGGTTAGGATTTGACAAAGTTTTTGGAGGGAAAGGAAGGTTTCTCAAAAAAAAAATTGTAAACAATTTAACTAAAAAATGTATGCATGAAAAGATAAAAAAATATTTAGATACGAATGAAATTAACATACAAAATATAAGAAATATATGAAGAGGAAAGATTACTTGATTTCATTGGTTTAGAGGAAAAAAGACAGTCTTTCCAATTATAGAATGTAAAATGCAAGTATGCCAAAGAAAAACCCTAGAGGAGCCAAAGGAAGAATGCTTAAAATGAATATTATTTTTTCCTTTATATATTAGGAATAAGTTAAAACCATAAACTAAACCCTAACTCTAACTAGGGTTATCAATGAAGTTTGTGGAAGAAAGAAAGAATCCCTTCCATGAAAATCATGATTATGGCATAAATTCATCAAGAATATCAACAAATAAAATAATTGAGCATGGGAACCCATAAAATACACCTGGAAAAGTCAATGGAGAAATAAGTGTTGTCTTGGAAGCCCTAGAATTTAAATAGGCCACTCAAAAAGTTATTCAAGCATTAATGTCATTGTCCAAAAAATATGTCAAATCTGTGATATGGTCAAAATTTCAAGCTCAAACTAAAAAATTTGCTTATGCATTAAATTGTCTAGAGTGCCAAAAAGAAACCTTATTGGATATTGGGCTTCAAGATTGCTTCATACTTTATACACATCTTGGTATCAAACTATCGATGATCAGCAAAAAAAAAGTAGAGGGAAGGGGGTTTATGCCTTATCGTAGAGATGAAAAGGATAAAAGGACAGATCAAAGGTTGAAGTTTGTAAGGATCCATCATGGGTTGGAGGGAAGAGTTACCTCTTATCAAAGAAATGTAAGTGATAAAGGAGAAAGCTAAAGCACAAAGATAAAAAATTCAACACTTAGGGAAATTTTCGAAGGAATGAATGAAAGTGAGATGGAAGAAAGGAGGATGATGAAAGTTTGATGCCAAAGAAAAAAAGATGAGATTTTGAGGATTGGAGATTATGAGGAAGTTTTATGCCTTATGAGGAGAAATTTGTAAGGTTAAAGAGGTAAGGCTAAATACCAACACCTAAAGATTGATAGGAGAAAAGGGGAGAAAACAAAATATCTAAGAGGGAAACCCAAATCCTAAAGTAAAAAAAACCAAGACTTTGACAAATCTTGAAAAGCATTTAATTGGGCATCGATGATTGGTGGTAAGGAATAAGGCTTACCAAAGGGAAATAGTAAGATTTTGAAATGAAGGAAAAGAAGGGTTTAAGACCCTATTCTTCATAATTACATTCAAGAAATGAGATCCAAACGATGAGGTAACTATCAACCCAAATGGTGAGTCAAATCAAGATTTGAATCTTGAAATTTCTCTTTTTTCTAGCATAGGGGTCCAAGTTGAGTAATTCTATGATGAGAAAAATTTTAAATAGGAAAACAACCATAAACCTAGATCTGCAAAGTACAATGAAGAAATTTACCATAAAACATAAAGAAAATAGTGGATTTTCTAAAAAAATTGAGAGTAATAAATGTTATGGATCTATCAGAATTTATTACTTTTTCAACCCTAACATGAAGTCATTCACCCTATGGCAAATGGGTCATCATAAACTCTTTTAGGAGGTTTTCAGTCATAAATTATAGCTTATGATCTTTGAAAACCTTTTTTCCCTAGAAACCCTAACTAGGACTCATTCACCCTATGGCATGTCGGTCTTGGTAGTCTCTTCTAAAAAAATATAAATCTGATCTTGAAATTTTAGACCTACAATTCCTTCTTGTAACTTAAAATATTTTCTTTTAGATCTAGATCTTCTAATAATCGATAAAACAAAATTTTATGTTATTTGGTGGATAGGGGTTTTCCTCAGTCAAACCCCGAGTTTGGTAATTAAACCTTGATGATAAATGTGAATCTTAAACCTAAAATTTGTGTGGAATCCTAGCCTTAATTGTGCCTAATATTAATATCTCTAATGATGCAAATAAACTATACTCAATTCTATTATAATGGTATCCTAGAATGAAGCATGAACAATGCAAAGGACCTACTTTAGGAAATACTGAATCCCCTTAATAATTCACAAATTTGATTATACCTCATTATAGGCTAAAAATGTAATTATCATAAAATATGGAATCACTTAGGAAAGAATTCTTTAGGCTTTGTTGAATCTCATGGTGCTTCTCGCAAAACCTACAATCCATCATGATTCTACATAGGAATCTATCATTACCTCTTCAATAATGCTTCATCTTTGATAACAAAATGAGCTTGAATATTTGAAAAATAACTATAATGCTACTCGAATACTTCACTCTTGGTTGCTTTTTGAATATGAATTCCTTTTATTAGGATTCAAACATTGGAAAATCTCTAGATTCTTTCTGGTTGAAACATAGTGAAATAACCTTGTATTTATACATGACTTAATATTAATTCCTAAAACTAAAATATCATAAGCCAACATTAGATATTGGATTTCAAATCTTCAAAATTCCTCCAAAAATGTATCCCAAGGAGGGGTCCTAGGTTTATGTGAGCACCCATTCACCATGTGGCGAATGGTTCCTAGCTTACTTAACTAGAACCCACTTTAGGGAATGTGAAATGTCATGTGAAAATAGGGTCATAGGACCTAGTGAGGATCCATTCACTAGGTGGTGAATAAGTCCTAGGTCACTAACCTAGGACACACACTTTCAAAAATTAAATGTTGTGTAATGTCAATTATGAATGTTAGGTTTTATCTCTCAAAATTTATATTTAATCAGGCTAGGATTTAAATTAAAGGGACCAATTAAGGAAAATTAAGTTTAATTAATTAATAAGGTGATAAATTAGTGTGAAGGTGTAAAGATACATTTTATAACACCCTAAATAAGGCACCATTAGGTCCACTTAGTTTAAAAAGGACCCTAAACTTTATGTGAATGTGTAACACACATTACAACATTAAATCAAGGAAGCATTACGTTCATTTTATTGTTAATCATTCCCAAATTAATTGTGAAAGAGGGATACTTTTATGACACTATATTTAGTTCCCACTTTAGTGGCCATATTATAATACGTGTATATGGAAGCTAAATGAATTAAAATATATAAATATTATACTCATATGAATTCATTAACGAGAATGAAGCTCCCATTGTAGTTACTTGTAAAACCACAATGTTAGGGACCACATCTTGCAACACAAGTTCTTTAGAATTCAAAAATCTTCTTATCAAACTTCTACAAAGAATTTAATTTGAGGGTATATGTATTCCCCCTTATTTCACTTACTTTATGGAGGTGGAATCTGGGTGAATATGAAACAACATAAAATTACTAAACTCATATCAAAGCGTGTTTCCAGGTACAATACCACATAGTGATAGACACTTTATGAGATTAGGAGTGAAATTATGAATCCAACTGAATAAACAACATAAAAAATGAAGTCCTCTAGCCCCTAACATACTAATTTGAATGAAATTCCCTAAAAATGAAATAAAATTTATTTACTAGGGTTTACTATATACTAATGACACATTTTACTATTCATTTTTCATTTATATTTTTGAAAATTACCTTGGTGGAGAGTGATCTAGGATGTTGATATGATAGACCTACAAGCCCCCTAGACTTGACGTTGTTCAAAATAAGGTGGCACAAGGTGCACTATGATAGATAGTGAGTGGATTCTACTATGATTTTTCATTGATTCCATGCATTTACTATACTTTTTCACATATTTGTATTATTTTTATGAATCTCAAAAAGGTTGGCATAAAGTGTCCCACCTTGGTGCAAAGTGTCCCACCTTAGCACAAAGTGTCCCACCTTGGCACAAAGTGTCTTGAATTGTTTAAAGTATCCAAGATCCCCCATTCAAAAATGGCATAAGTGTCCACATTGATCGTAAAGCATCTTAGAGCAACTATAATATTTATTTAATTGATAACTTTAGGATTTATTTTATGTATTTTATTATTTTAGTTTCCTCCTCAAGCCCAAAAGCACATCAGAGAGAGATAGTTATATTTCCTTTGTGATTCCATCACATGACTATTAGAGGAGGAGGTTAGCCTTCTATGGTGTGTATGATTTTTTGGGTATACCTCATGCTAGCTATGAGGTATCATGATTCCATATTGATGGAACTGCTAGAGAGATGGGATGCTAACACATGTACCTTCCATATTCCTATGGGTGAGATGACTATCACCCTAGAGGACATACACTGCATCCTACAGATTCTTATCTGGAGCAAGAATATACACTCACTAGATGAGTGATCCTTCAAGAAGATACAAGATGATAATCTATACTATTTGGAATGGCCTATTTGAGGGTCAACCATCAGTCCTTCCATTAATCCAAGAAGTGTTCTACATTCCTAGACACCTCAACTTTGATGGATTATGATCACTATCATAACACTTACATAAGTACCATATTTTCAAGGAGCACATTTAGATGATGGAATTGTTCGTATTATTAGAGACATGGAGGAGCATATGACCATTTATGCATAGGTTTGTAGTAAGCTCATAAATCTATATTATGATTTAGGCCAATTTTTATTCCAGGAGCTAGACAACATGGTACAATGTACACTCTTGTAGGTATGGTGCTTTCAAGCACATCACATGTACTAGAATGATAGGATTTCCTACTAGAGTGGCCATGGGTTACCCATGGAACTTTAGTTATGCATTATGTCAATATTTTTAGGAAGGATATTTACTACAATAGTGGATTCGATTTGATTGACTAGATGAGGATGATATTTGTTGGAGACCATATCTTAGAGTTCCACTGTGTACAGATGATAGACATGAGCTAGTCAAGCAACAATATGACCAATTTATTTTTAGGAGACATGATTACATAGTAAGACCATTCTATTATGATCATGTCATGTGTTAATTTGGACATTTTTAGATACTATGACACGACTGACTGATATATATACAATTAACATGGAGTGCTCTAAGACATAGGGATGATAGTTTTCTTACTATTAAGGATGTATACATTAGTGGTTCATAGGATGAGGACCATTACATTCCCCTAGTCTCCAAAAATTATGATTTAGGCACTACCCACTGAGCCTACAACAAGTGGTGGGCTAAACTACTCTACAAGTGACACTAAACTTCCTCTAGGTCATAGAGAGGATAGGGATGATGAGTAAGTATACAGAGATACATATGATGATGACACCATGTCTGATATATTTCTAGGTTTGAATGAGGATGAGTATGAGGAGGAGGAGGAGTCCCAATCTATGAACGAGTATGTCGATCAGATAGAGGAGGATCTAATTTCCCCCAATAGGAGAGATAATCCCCCTACCAGAGTCACTAGATCACATGTAGTGGCCACATCAGACATTTGCACTCACGAGCATAGGGAGGCTAGTAGTAGTACTAATATTATTTTATGTTTTCCATCTTGCAAGGTCTACATTAGAGTGATGTGAGCTCTATCACCATGTTACTTTAGAGATGATTCCTACACTACACATGGAGGATGATTTACCATCAGAGTACATGGCCCCACCTTATGTGAGGCAACATGTAGATCTCTTTGAGGCCTTTTCTATATTGAGGAAAGCATATGAGAGTGTGACTAGATGCACCAACCTAGCTATAGGATAAATTTCTACATTGAGAAAAAAAATATATGATCTCCAAGCCTCTCAAGGTCCATCAGATAGTGGGACAGAGACTACCCTCAGAGAAGAAATATTGAAGCTCAAGAGAGAAATGGTTAGGCTATTGGTAGAGACAAATCACATAGAGAAAGAGCATGTTGAGGCACTCATACAAGAGGAAAAATTGAGAGGAGAGGTGCGCAACCTACAAGAAGCCATGAGGTTCTTGAGCAAGACACATTCACATACCACCATCTCCCAATGGGGGTTTCCACTAGGCACTGAGGGCTCCAGTAGTCACATGCCTTATTAGCATTGTATTCAATATTATTTTCACTTGAAATTTTGGTTATATATATGAATTATGAGCATTTATTTTTTATGATATTGTGTTGAATTAAATATTAAATGTGATTTATTAAATTTCCTTTCCAAGAATGTCTAATAAATAACTCAAGGATTTAATGTTTATGTGATCTATTTAAAATTGTGTTAGTTTATGTTGGATGCTACATTGTTATGAAGTATGCTATGTTAACTTAAATGCACCTATCATCTAATAACATTAAATTCGTATAAGGATCTAAATTAACACAACACACAATATTTGCATTTGAATAGTATGGATTTAACTAAAGTAATAATTCAAAATAATTGAGCAAACACTTTAGAATCTAAGGTGTGCACTATTATTGAATTTTTCAAAGAATGAAGCAATACAAAATAAAATAGAATACCATCTACCTATTCTAATAACACTTCTTTAACACATTATTCAAAAGAGAGAGAACTATGCATAATACCGACACAATTTTGTGCCATAAATAGGTTCTTTTAGTGGTGTACCATCCATTTCCATTAATGTGTAGGCTTTGGACCCATAGCTTTCTTTGATGGCATAAGGACCTAACAAGTTAGAGCTAAATTTTCCCTTTTCATTTGAGAGAGCTTTGATACTATGTTGATTTTCATATAACACCAAGTCACATTTATTAAATGCATGAGGAATGGAATTATTTTTATAACCATGTTGCATTCTTTCCTAGTAAGCTTGGAGATGCTTGAGAGCATTGATACGATGTTCATCAAGCATTTCAAGCTGATGCAATTACTACTCTTTATAAGTAGTATCATCAATAAGCCCATTAAGAGAAATTCTTAGTGAAGGAATATCTAACTCCAAGGGCATTATTGCTTCATCACCATAAACAAGGTTATAAGGAGTGTTTCTAGTATATTTTGTAATGCTCAATTAAAATAAACCCATAATGTGTAAGTTAGTTTTGTATGCCAATCCTTATTATGTTTACTTACTATTCTTTTTAGGATTTGTTCAAGTCTTGTTAGTTGATTTTTCTTGTCCATTTGATTGTGGGTAATATGGTGTTGAAAAGAAATGTTTAATATGAAAATTTTCCAAGAATTTCTTCATCTCATTGTTCTTAGATGGATTTCCATTATCCAAAGTTAATGTGGAAGGAAGAAAAAAGCAGGTAATAATGCGTTCTAATATGAAACAACATATTGCATCAACTATTGTGGAATGAATGGGAATAGATTCTACCCATTTTGTAAAATAATTGGTTGTGGTAATAATAAATTTATTTCCAACAAATGAGGGTGGTGTTAGTTTTCCAACAAGATCTAAAGCCCAAACTAGGAATTTCCAAATAGGAGCTTTGGAATGAAGCTCAAAAGTAGGAGCATGAATCAACTTGTGTTCTTGACATTTATGATATTACTTCATGTATGAAAAAGAATCCCATTCCATGTGTCTCCAATAGTATCCTATATAAACTATTTTTTAAGCTAAAAATATTCAAACAAAATGGCCCCCATAAGCATTTTAATGGGATTCTTCAAGTGTTATAGGGATTGTAGATTGTTTAATACATATAAGTAAGGGACCATTAAATGATACTCTATATAAAACATTCGCAAGTATTATATACTTAGATGCAAGTTTTTGAAGATGAGCTTGAGTTTTCTTTATTGTAGGCTCAAGAAAGGTATCCTCATTTAAATAATTAAATATCATTGTGTACCATTTACTAGATTTTTTAATATTCATTAATAACAGTTCTTTGATTTTATCATCTATTGATAGTTTAGGAATCATTTGAACTACAAATGTGAAATCAGAAAAAGGACCTTTATGAGACACAAGGGAAGCAATGCTTTCCATTGCATTTGCATGCCAATTATTGTTTCATGGTACAATTTTGATCATATTTGATTCATATTTATCTAATAATGTCATCATGAGGTCTCTATATTAAATGATTTTATCATTCTTTACTTGATATGAACCATTTACTTGTTTAATAATTAATAAGGAATCACCAAATATATAAATGTGTTTGACATCTAATGCTAAACTTGTACATATGCTAGCTATTAAAGCTTCATACTCTATAGTGTTATTTGTACATAGGAATTTTAAATGAAAATATAAGGGAATAGGGTTACCTAAAGGAGGAATTAATATAACACTTGTCCTAGAGCCAGTTCAACACTTAGAACTATCAAAGTATGATTCCCATGCTTCTTTTTCTTTTTGAATATTTAAAACATTCTCATCAGGGAATGAGTCTATATTAGGTAAAACTAAGGGAGAGGGATCACCAACTAATTGGCCAGTCAACACTTGTCCTTTGACTACATTTTGAGAGACAAATATAAGATCAAACTTAGTTAACAACATAACCCACTTAGCCAAGCATCACAATACATTTTTTTTTTGTAAAAAGGTGTTTTAAAGGATTAAAAATTTTTTCACACGAATATCAATGTTCAATAAGTAATGTCTCAATTCACTAGTAGAAAATACGAGAGCTAAACATTATTTTTCAATTGTTTTATATCATGTTTTATAATCTATCAATGTTTGAAACATATAATAAATAATATCTTCTCTACCACTGTTGTCTTTTTGGGCCAATAATGTTATGAGAGCATGGGTTGGTTCTACTAAATAAAGGATAAACAATTTGTCTTACATAGCGGGTTGTAAAACAAGTGGAGTAGCAAGATAATATTTCAAACTCTCAAAGGCATGTTTGTAATCCTCATTCCAATTAAATTGAACCTCTTTCGTAAGGCACTATGTAAATGGAAATGTTTGGTTTACTAAGGATGCTACAAAATGACAAATAGCTTGAATTCTTCTCTGTAAAGTTCACAATTGAGATATGTTTTTAGGAGGTGGCATGTTAATGATAACATAAATTTTATTTGTGCCCACCTCAATACATCTATGAGATACTATGAAACTTAAAAAATTTCCACTATCTATGCCAAAGACACTTTTTTGAATTCAACCTTATGTTAAATTTCCACATTCTTTCAAAGATCTTCCAAAGGATATTCACATTTTCTTGTTTATTTAAAGATTTTTCTAGAATATGATCAACATAATCTTCCAAAATCTTGTGTATGTAATTATGAAATATCAATTTCAAAGCTATTTGATATGTTGCGCTTGCATTCTTTAATCCAAAAGGAATAACTACCCAATAAAATGTTCTCGAATTTGTAGTAAATTCTATCTTGTATTGATCTTGAGGGTTGGTAAAGATTTGATTATATCCCAAAAATCCATCCATAAATGATAATAAAGAATGTCCCATATTTTAATATACTATCATGTTAATATAGGAAAGGAAAAGTCATCTTTTAAAGAATATTTATTCAAATATCGAAAGTTCATACAATTGCTAATAGGATCATTAGGTTTCACAACTACAACAATGTTTGAGATCCAAGGAGAATAATCAATAGGTTATATAAAACCAACTTCAAAATGTTAATTCTTAACCTCAATATTAACAAATATATTTCTTAGGATTCATATTTTGTATCTTGTCTTACTAATATAGCATCTTCTTCAAGAACTATGTTGTGTGTCACTATTTTACCATTGATATCCAACACATATGAATAAGTCCAAGAAAAAATTTCATGAAATTAATGAAGCAATGTTCTGTGATCTTTTTGTTTATCTTCATCTAGGAACTTTTCTATTTGAATCACCCTTTCTACATTATTTTTATCCATTAGTATATTAGTGTATCTTGCGAAGGAGGTGCATTTTGTTTCAAAATTTCAAGATTGTATTCTTCTTTGTCATTTCCAATCTTATTACTTTCCTTCTCTTTGTTGACCTTTTTAGCACTAACCATAGCACATGTGACCTATTTATTTTTAGGATTAAATTACTTGTCATAAACTCCTAAAACTTCTTTCAAAGCTTCATAATTTTCAAAGTACTCCAATGATTCTTCACAAGTTCTATCAATTAATTTAGGATGCTTCAAAGTGAGAATTATCTTAGTGGAGTTACACATGATGGTGTTGATATTGAGTGAGGGTCTTTTGATTGATTTCATTATCTTACAGGGACAATATATCAAACAATTTTTTGTGTTTTGTGTGTTAAGCTCTATAGGAACATGGATGCCTTGTACTTTCCTTCCACATCCTTTTCCATTATAACCAAGTTTTTTAATGAGCTCATAACCTTTTCAATAAATTTTCTCCATATCTTTTAGGTTTGGTGGTTGTTGGTAGTCTATCTCATCAAAATTCATTGTATAACTTGTGTCTTTTGTTTCAATATATGAAGTAGACGCGTGTGATTTTTCCTTTTAATTCTATGTTGATATTACCATTGATTTTTTTTTCTTTTCAGTTTCTTTTGTTGTAATTTTGTATTCTCCCATGAGTTTTTGTGTGAAATCTAAGGAATTCCAGTATTTTTCTAACAACTTAGTAACTTCACCAATGTTCTTCTCATGTTCTTCCTTTGTGACTTTGGATTTTGTAGTTGGTTTCAGTGGTTTCAAAGGATCTCATCCGTCTTTCTCAGCAATCAAACAACTTTTAGGTTCAAGATTAGCCTTGAGTGTGTAAACTTTGTTGTCATAGATGTACTTCATTACATGGTGAAGGGTACAATGCACTCCATTCATTTCATGAATCCATTGTCTCCTAAAGCTAAGATTGTAAGAAAAGTCATGAGGCATAACATGGATTGAAGTTTGTAATGTTAAGTTTTCCAAACTCTAATAGGTAATGTAATGACTCTAAGTGGTTTTCCCCTATATTATCAAATCCACCAATAGACAAAAATTAGTGAAAATGTCACTCTTATTAATATAAATCTTCTCCAAAAGGCTCACACTACACACATTAAGGGTCAAACCATTGTCAAATAGGCTTCTCTTTATCGTGATTTGATTAACATAGGCTATTATTATGAATACATCATGTAATTTTTGAAATTCCAATAAGGGTAATTCTATCTGGTGAAAAAAAATATCTAAATTAACATCATTTATTGCTTGAACTAATGCTACCATATCTTTTGAATTTGTATTAGGAGGAAACATAACTTTTTGCAAGGCTATTTGAAGGATACTATAGTAATTTGGTGAAACTTGAAGAAGATCCTATAGGGATATCTTAGTAGGTGTGTTCTTACGTTGTTCAAAAATATCATATTCCTTTCCACTATTTGATGGTAAACAAGGAGTGCTAGACAAGATAGGTTGTGGCAAAGGTAATGAAACATGAGTTGTTTTTTGTTTCCTATTGTTCCTTATATTGTATATGTTTGAATGATGATATTCTAACCCATTTTTTGTGAAGAATTTTTATTTTCAAGTGAAGGATTCGTTTTATGTGGTTCTAGGATGAGTAAAGGTTTTTTTTTAATTTGAGGTTGTTACAAAGGAGGATAAATGACAAGTTGAGGTGTAATTGCATTAACATCCTCGTGTTTTAGTTTTTCATGACAAGCCTTGGTGGATGAAACTTGTGAGATGAAGTACTTAAGGGCTTCATCTAACATGTCAAAGTCATCACTACTAAAGGGCTTGAGGGTTGGGTTAAGTTTGAAAAAGAGATTTGCCATAATCAAATAACTATGCTTTCTCTAAGGGTTTTGTTTGATGCTTCTGATGTTGTTTTTATTATTTATTTATTTTCTTTTCAATGATTTAAAAATGTAAACTAATGTACATATAATGATGCAATAATGCTAGAAAGGAAAGAAATTTACAAAAATCTAATGCTACCTTTAACAAAAATATATAAGAAATGGTTTTTTTCCAATATTACAAAACCTAGAACTAAATGAACAATAAATTTAATGCAAAAGTAAACTATTTCAAGAAACTACTTGTCAAATCTAACAAAATAAATAGAAATTCATATAAGAAACTGAAAATCACTTAGATTTTTTGTTGAGAAAATTTGAATAGGGACTCATTCTCCCTATGGTGAATACATCCCAAATTAGGGTTTGCTAATTTTGAATTTTGTTTTTCTAAGGTGATCCTATGTGATTGTTGTTTGAGATCTGTAATAAATGGCTGTATAACATATTTTATAGATTTTAGGTGTTTAAACGTAGTGTTGACTAAGGTTGAATGGTGAAAAATGTGACTAAATTTAAGGTGCAATATTATTCTAAATGTTTGAATGATTTCAATGTTAACACTATGAAAAACCATCCAAGATCTAATGATTTTTTATTTATTTTTAGTGATTTTAGCAATTTAAACATGCAAATTTATCCTAATTACAATGTTTACTAATGAAAGATTAAGGAACCCTGAATCTAATAAAAGTAAAACTTAATGCAAAATGTTGCAAACCCAAGATCTAGGGTTGAAAGGAATCCAAAATTAGACAACTATAATGGTAAAAAGGTTGGTTTCACTAAAATTAAATGAAGGAAAAGAAGGATTTAAGACACTATTCTCCACTATTCAATTCAAGAAATGAGATCCAAACTATGAGGTAACTATCAACCAAAAAGATGAGTCAAATCAAGGTTTGAATCTGGCAATTTCTATTTTTTTCTAAGATGGGGGTCTAGGTCAAGTAATGCTATGGGGAGATAAATTTGAAATAGAAAAACATCTCTAAACCGAGATCTACAAAGTGCAATGAAATTTTTTATCATAAAATAGAAAGAGAATAGTGAACTTTCGAGAAAACTAAGAGTAATAAATGTTGTGTAATTGTCAGAATATTTTTTTGTACAACCCTAACATGGACTCATTCACCCTATGGTGAATGGGTCTTTGTAGATTTTCTTGGGAGGTTCTGAGTTACAAATTATATCTTATGATGTTTGAAAACCTATTGCACTGGAAATCCTAATATGGACTCATTCTCCATATGGTGAATGGGTCCTAGTAGGCTCTTCAAAAAAACTTTGAATTTGTAATCTTGAAGTTCTAGACCTACAATTCTTTGATATAACTTGAAATCTTCGCTTTCAGTTTTGGATCTACCAATAACGTGCAAAACAAATTTTGATGTTTGTTGGTGGATAGGGGTTTTCCTTGGTCAAACCCAATGTTTGGTAATTACACCATGATCATAAATGGAAATCTAAAATGTGAAATGTGTGCAATCCTAAGATTGAGTGTGTCTAAGATTAATATCTCTAATGATGTAAAGAAACCCTACTCAATTGTGTTAGAATAGGATCCTATAATGAAACATGAACAATTCAAAGGTCCTACTTTAGGAGATCCAAAATCCCTTTAATAAGTCATAAATCTGATTATACCTTATTAAATTAGAATGATCATAGATGATGGTATCACTTAGGAAAAAAGTCATCAGGCTTGATTGAATCTCATGGTGATTATCCCAAAACATATAATCCATCATGACTCTCCATAGGAATCTATCATCACCTCTTCAATAATGCTTAATATTTGATAACAAAATGAGCTTGAAGACTTGAAAAAAAAATATAATGATGCTCCAAGGATTCACTCTTGCTTGCTTCTTTAATATGAATGCTTTCTATTAGGATTTGAACAATTGAAAATATTTATGTTCTTTCTTGTTGAAACATAGTAAAATATCCTTGTATTTATACATTACTTAAGATTAATTCCCCAAATTCAAATATCATAAGCCAACATTAGATGTTGGATTTCAAATATCAAAATACTACCAAAAAAATATCACAAGGAGGGATCCTAGGTTTATGTGAGGACACATTCACCATGTGGTGAATGGGTCCTAGCTCACTTAACTAGGACACACTTTAGGGAATGTGAAATGTCATTTGAAAATAAGGTCCTAGGACCTAGTGAGGACACATTTTCCAAGTGGTGAATGGGTCTAAGGTCACTAACATAGGAAACATACCTTCAAAAATTAGTGTTGTGTAATATCATTTATGAATGTCAAGTTTTATTCTCAGAATTTGCATTTAATTAGGCTGCGATTTGAATTAGAGGGGCCAATTCAGTCAAATTAATTTCAATTAATTAATAAGGCCCTAGATTAGTGGTGTAAAAGTACACTTTACAACTCCCTAAATAAGGCACCATTAAGTCCATTTAGTTTAAAAATGGCCCTAAACTTAATGTGAATGTGCAAAACACATTAAAACACTAAATCAAGCAACGTTAGGTTCATTTAATTGTTAATTATTCCCAAATTAAGTGATAAAAAGGGATGCTTTTTCTAACACTATAGAGTTAAAAGGTACAACTAGTGGTCGAAACCCAAAACATGTAGTAGAAAATGGAAGAAAAAAAAGGAGTGGGTGTGATGAAGAAGGCACACAAGTAGAAAGGTAAGTGAAAACCTAAAAGCTTGAAACACTAGGAATTACCCAATTTTGGAACCCTTCAAGGAATATTCATGCAAGATGGACCATGTAATATATCTCAGATCAATTATTAGTGATGGGTTACCTAAGGGTGGCATGTGATGACAACAAATATATCTAGCAATATAGACTTGACATTAGAAAAACATGAAAAATTTATGAATTGTTTGAGGTTTTTTTAATCAAACAAATAGTTATGCTTCTAGTAGGATAATCACCTCACCTATAACCTAGCTAAAGATAAGATAATGATATGTGAAATGTTTTAAAGTTTCAACTTTTAAGCATTTACACATGACAATTGAACTTGAAAGTAACCACTTGCCTCTTTTATCGAAAGATGTGATCTCATTTGCAATTTTATGAATGCCATAAGTACTATTTTTAACATAGTTAGTATAAGGTTCATATTTTAATTATATCAAGTTTACCATAACAATACTCTAAATAAACAAATAACTAATATTTCTTTTTATTTTACAAAACCAAATTCTTTGAAAAATATATGATATATAATCAAAACTACATCAAATGCAACCTTAAAAAATACATATTTATTAAATTCATTTGTATATGTAATAAACATTTTTGAAATTATTTAATTCTTAATAATTCATTTTTGAAACTGTGTAGATTAGATCTTGTAGAGATTACTTTGTCTTCCTATTAAACAAGGTAATTCCCCACGCAATATCAACAATGAATATAGAAAACACATATTGATTGAACCAAATTAAAATGTGTCAAATATGACAAAGTTGGCATAATTCATTGATGGTGTAGCCATGTTTGCAATGGTAGGAAGAGACAACTTAGCCCTCTAAAAGTCTTCCTAGATATCATTGCCATGATTTATTATTATCTTCACAGTTTTGGCTTTCTACGCATGAATGTCTCCATCATTTGGCCCATTTAGAATAAGTATCTCAATATGTTCACACTTTCTCTCCTTAGAAGGAGCCTGATTTTTCTATTGAATTGAATTCCATTAAAGATAAAGTCAATCAAATAAATTGAATGTTCACATTTATAAAAGAGCTTCACATAAAAAATAAACACAAAAAAATTATCAATTATTTGACTATTTTTGTTATCAGACATATATTAATGCTTCTAGTAGAAAATTCACCTCACCTATGACCTAGCTAAAGGTAAGGTAATGATGTGTGAAGTGTTTTAAAGTTTCAAGTTTTAAGCATGTGTACTTTACACATGACTAAGCACTTACCTCTTTTATTGAAAAATGTTATCTTATTTATCATTTTATGAATGTCATAAATACTATTTTTAACATAGTTAATATAAAATTTATATTTTACTTATATCAAGTTTACCATAACAATATTCTAAATAAACAAGTAGCTAATATTTTTTCTCATCTTACAAAACTAGATACTTGAAAAAAAAACGTGTTATATAATAAAAGACACACCATATTTTGAAACCTAAAAAAATATATATTTATTAAATTCATTTATATATCAAATAAATATGCTTAAGATTAGAAGTTAATTCCCCACGTAATATCAACAATGATCATAGAAAACACTTATTGATTGCACCAAATGAAATGTATCAAATATGACAGTGTTTCCTTAATTGATTGATGGTCTGGCCATGTTTGCAATGGCAGGAAGAGATAACGTAACCTTCTCAGAGTCTTCTCAAATATCACCGTCTGGATTTCTTATTCTATTTACCATTAGTCTCTCAATATGTTCACACTCTCTCTCCTTAGAAGCGGCCTATTTTTTCTATTGACTTGAATTCCATTAAAGATAAAAGTCAATCAAATAAATTGAATGTCCTTTGGAAAGGGAAAATAAGACAAAGTACAGGTCAGAGATGGAAAGAGAAATATATTTTAAGAGATGACCTCTCGTCCCTGTACCTGAGTTTGTAGGTGATTATATAAATAAGAAGTTAAAACTATAATTTTCCCTAACTTTTGTTACTGGCCATCAAATGTATGAACAACAGATCAATTATTCCGAAGAAATCCATGACTTGCGGTTCACATTCCAATACTTTGATAAATATTTCTCGCACATAAAACGAAAATGAAGGCATAGCAAGTGGGAACAGATTAAAGGGAGTAGCCTCACTTACTCTGATCGGATTCCGGTTTTCATTATATGACTACCTCATAATTCAAAACAATCCCGTTCAAAGTCAACAAAAGAATAAAGACAACGTATAATATTCAATACTTGGTCATGGATGTTTATTCGACACCTACCACATACCACTTGTCTTCATCATTGGAATTATACAATAAGAAAATGTGAAATCAGATTACATTGATTTAAATGCATTGTAAGCTGACTTGGAAAGTTGCAGGCATCTTCGATATCTTTTAATACAGTCAAAAAATTGAAATGTAGTCTGATTCCTGTTGTCTTCTATGTGAGGAAAAATGATAAATTACAAATAAGTCAGAAAATTGAATAGGAAAAATTTCAGTAAGCTTCCCCTGTTAATGATTTTTTCTTAGTCCCCACAATGGACAATATGCCTTTGTGTTTTACAAGTTTGGCGCTGCTCGACACCCTTTGAAATCTGGTCCAATCTGCACAAACAATATTTCCAAATTCCCATAGGTTTGTGTGTGTACACGACTGTTCTGTGGTAGTTGGTAGGTTAATAGTTCGAATTTTCCCCTTCTTTTTGCAAAGGAAGTACGATCGCACACTTTGTCTATTACAACCGGCAGCGGCTATCCAGCCCCAGGAATGCACTGGGGCATGAATATGCTGCATCATTCGCATACATCAAAACAGTTACTAGAAATGACAGCTTCCGTATTTTTTAATTTTTGCTGTCAGTTCGCTCCGCACAATGCACAGTAACTTACTGTTTTAAATTATTTTATTTTTTCACTTATGAATGGTAAAAAACATTATTAAATTACTGTCTTGTGTAAATTTAGCTTTTATAAATTTTTAAAAAATTGTTTCAGAGTTTAAATTAAGTATAATTTGTTTACTATTTAACACATTCTATTATAAATATTATTAAATATAAATTAAAAGAATTAAAATTATAATCTGTTTATATTTTTATTGTTTGCAATTAAATTTTACTTGAATATATTTATATAATGTTAAATTTTAAGCATTGAGTTTAAACATATTTAAATAGAAAATTTAAATATAAGTATTGATAATAATAAATTTAAAATCATTTTTAATAAATATTGTAACTCAAAATTGATATTAGATATATTAATATTATTAAAATAAATTTTTAATTTAAATTCTATAGAACATTTAATAAATAATAATATATATAGTTTAATGTATTCTATAGAACATTTACTTTTTTAATATATAATTTCTTTAATGTACTTTGTTTTATTAATACACCATTAAAGAGTTTAATGTATTTTATTTTATTAATATATTAAAAAAATAAAATAATTTAAAACAGTAAAATAAATTTACTATCTTCTTTAAATTCAACTTTTACAAATTTTTAAAAATTATTTTAGATTTTAAATAAAATATAATTTGTTTACTATTTAATGTGCATTCTATTATAAATATTATCAAATTTAAATTAGAAGAATTAAAATTATAACTTTTTAAATATTTTTATTGTGTGCAATTAAAATTTATTTGAATATATTTATATTATGTTAAATTTTAAATATTAAGTTTAAACTATATTTAAATATAAATATCGATAATAATATATTAAATGTTTAAATAGATAATTATTTTTTAGGTTTAGACAGTAAAAGAATATATTGTTTAAGTTCTTAAATTATATTTAGTGTTTTTTTTATAAATTATTTATACTTTTATTAAAATAACACATTCTTATATAATTATTTGTATGTTTAGTCATATTTTAAGAATTGTTTAAACTTGATATTTATAATTCTTTTAATTTAACATTTTAATGATCATTGATCTTGTTTAACTCTTGTAAACAAACTTATTCTTAATATTTTTAAAAAAAATAATATAAAATTCATTCTTATAAAAAAAATTAATTTAGTTTACATTCCTTTTTAAATTAAAAAAGTTTATAAGAATGAATTTTATAAAATATTTTATGTCACTTAAATATAAATAATTAAAATTTACTTAAATATATTTAAATATAAATAATTATTTTAGATAATAGTATTTAGTGTTGCAACAAATATATTTAAGTAAATTTTAATTATTTAGTATATTTATTAAAAATTATTTTATTTTATAAATTTTTTTATATAATAAATTATCTTGATATATTTAAAAACTTTTTTTTTTACTTCAAAATTAATCTATTTGTATTTATTAAATATTATTTTATTTTATTTGTTTAAAAATTATTTAATAATTTACTTTTTAAATATATAAACTCTTTAAGGTATTTTATTTTATTAATACAACATTAAAGAGTTTAATGAATTTTATTTTATAAACTATTTTTTTAATATATTAATAAAATAAAATACATTAAAGAGTTTATATATTAAAAAAATAAATGTTCTATAGAATACATTAAACTATATATTATTATTTATTAAATGTTCTATAGAATTTAAATTAAAAATTGATTTTAATAATATTAATATATCTAATATCAATTTTGAGTTACAATATTTATTAAAAATGATTTTAAATTTATTATTATCAATACTTATATTTAAATTTATTATTATCAATACTTATATTTAAATTTTTTATTTAAATATGTTTAAACTCAATGCTTAAAATTTAACATTATATAAATATATTCAAGTAAATTTTAATTGCAAACAATAAAAATATAAAAAGATTATAATTTTAATTCTTTTAATTTATATTTAATAATATTTATAATAGAATGTGTTAAATAGTAAACAAATTATACTCAATTTAAACTCTGAAACAATTTTTAAAATTTTTATAAAAGCTAAATTTACACAAGACAATAATTTAATAATGTTTTTAACTATTCATAAGTGAAAAAATAAAATAATTTAAAACAGTAAGTTACTGTGCATTGTGCGGAGCGAACTAACAGCGAAAATTAAAAAATACGGAAGCTGTCATTTCTACTAACTGTTTTGATGTATGTGTATGATGCAACATATTCATGCCCCAGTGCATTCCTGGGGCTGGATAGCCGCTGCCATTACAACGACACCCTTTTGCATCTCAATAAATACCATTTCACATTTCGAGCTGTTCTATATCTTAAGAAAACCTGCAATTTGTTCTACGGATATTCATATTGAGAGTACAATATCATACCAAAGTGTTAAAAGGGTCAACCTTTATTGATATTGTTTAAGTTCATTTGGTGTTTCATATATCATCATTGAGTTTGATTTTTTTCAAATAGTGTAGGTATTAATATGAATATCAAATATAATTATTAAAATTTTAAAGTATTGGTATAAATAATAACAAATATCAAATAAATATTATGAAATTTAAAAAGTAAAATGTGGCTAGTATTATAAAAATTGAAATTGCATGTTTTGGAGTAAGAATTTGATTAAGCACATTGTTCTTGAGTATAAATGATATCAAAGTAATAAGAAAATTTATGGAGTTCTAGTTAACAATAATCAAATTATTAATTTTTGTTTGGATTGATAACATTGTTTAATTATTATCAAGATGTATCTTGAATAGACTAATGTTTAATTCACTGTACTATTATTTTGAAACCTTTTAGAATCATTTCAGCTATCTTTTTTATGTGATCCATTAAAGGAAGTTCAACTTGTAGAATGTAGTGATATACAATGTTGACACTTTACTAAACTGAGAGTGATATAGTGAACCCACTTGCTAGCTTTATTATGGCCATATATTTATATATCTATTGATATATGATCAGTGCCACATAGTTGGTGGTAGTTAAATACAATGATCTTTTAATAGCTTTTTTTAGCAAGAGAAAGAGGCCATTGGATGAAATCTCATTAGCTTGTTAGGAAAAATGATTAGGAAAAGAAACCCATTTAGATATTACTCAAAAATTATTAGTATTTCCTAACATACTATGATACCATGATATAAATTAAGATGACAGGTAGCTAATTGTTATAAATAAATAAAATGAGAATCACAGAATAAACAAATTAAACATATTACACAATGTATTGGTCTGGAAACCCTTTCAAATAAAAATCCCCATAAATTATTATTTTATTATAAAACACTTATAGAATGATGTATGAAAATGTAGATCGAATCTAACAACATCACTTCTCCTCATTTCAACATGAGCAAAAATACTTATTGCACATAGTGAGATGAATCACTATAAATATCCAAATTCTCACACACTTCATAAGAGAAAACCTCCACAAATATAGTAGAAGTGGTGGAAATCTACTTGAATGGAGGGGTATTAGTCACACCTATTAAAAGCTAGCATCTATATATAATCAATAATATAATAGTTTTATAAATTATCAATTATTAAATGTATATAATTTATAAATAATGTAATATGCAAAAAATATAATCTTAGATTAGAACAATATATAAGGCTCATTCCATGATAGTGAGTCCCAAGCTTAGCACATAAGATTTATCACTTTGGATAGAGTTGGAAAGTTTTTAGGATTCTTAAAGTTAATTGCACCTACAAATATGTTTTTTAGCCCTACATGGATAAGAGATCCCTCCATAATGAAGTCTCCCACATTTTACCATCTAGACACTATTTGACTATTCCAAGAATGAACGAATCATTGCAAAATAATATCATTTAGTATCAACATAAATATCATTGCAGGCATATTTTTTTATTCTATGCATCTTGAGGTTAATTCAACTTCATCAATCAGTTGAGTTGGGTGGGTGAAGTCTATGGAAGGATATTATTTTTTATCCTAATATTTTGATTCTTTCAAGTTTTATTATTTTAGAGTAGTGCCTTAATAACCCTGAGAGAAAAATATGCCAATCTATGATAGAAGGTTCTTGGATTTCGTGGAACCTATGGATATTTTTGGACCTACAAGTGGATATAATGTACCTCAACAATAATATATCTATGTTTTCCTAATCTTCACACTAGTTAACCATACAAATAATGTAGAAATTCTTGCAAAAATACCATTTGAGGGCATTGTAAGTGTGCCAACAATTATATGTTCTATATTTATGGGAAAAAATAATTATGACAACATATTGTGGTGGGTGGGTGAATACTAGGGGAGCCCTCATTCATTCTCTATGTCTCACAAACCTTCCAAAGTATATTATTTTGGTGTGGTCCCTTAAGTGCCTTAAGAGGAAAAGTTGTAATCTATCATGGAATAATTAATTTTTTTCATGTAACCTATGTATGTGATGTAGCATCAGAAATTGTTACCCTTCACAATTTCAAACTATATTTTGATCCCACTTAAGTTATTGGGCCTAATTGAGCACCTAAATTTCCAAATTATGCATTCTATGGACCATTTTTATAAATTATCTACAAATTCCAAGAAGAAAATAAATGCATTCATCTAATACTTTCCCCTTCACACCTTAATTTATAATTTGGAAATATTCACATACAACGAATTAGTCCCCCTTTTTTGGCTTTAAATTCAAATATCTCCATATTGGAATTTTATTATTTGAATTTCAAGTGTCCAAGGTTAGCGACTGAGATTTAATTTAGGTAAATTAGAATAATTGCATAAAAATTCCTAGTTATTACATCATTTGAAAACTAACAAAGACATCCTAGGAAATTATTGAAAAAAATATTATCAAGATTTTATTTTTAGTGATTTACTATAGCAATTCAAAATCCAATCATCATGTCAAATCATATGTGAGTTTATCTATGTTTATACTATAATTTTTTTATGAAGGCTAACCCTTTTGTAGGTCACCAAGAAATTTAATCACATAAAGAAAGAAAGATCCAAGCATTAAGAATATGTGTATGAATTTAGTCCTTTAAGGAAGCTATGGAAGGGTGTTGAGTTGCAAAAATTTATGGATTCATCATTTGTTTTTATCTTTTTATCCCTATCCCTCAAAATGATAGGTTTTATATCATTGGCATAACCATTTTGGAAGTGGAAATACTAACACGTGGTTTGACTAAGGCAAGCCCCTAAATGGAACAACCCTTCCTCTCTCTTTGAATCCACAAATTTTAGATCTAAAGTAGTTTGAAGGAGACTTGAAGATCAATTATTGATTGTTTCAATAAAAACCCTACAACTTTAGAACAAATAGAAACTTAGCTAAAAAATCGTCTGACAATGATTCGCCTATGTGGGGTGTGTGCAAGAAGTTGAGTTCACCTTTTTGGCCAAAAAGTTGATTTTTTTTTCCTAATTTTTAGAATTTTTCACATTTGACCTAAAACTTTGAAGCACTTAAAAATTGAATCTTAAAAAATACAGTAATATGAAATGTAGTACTCAAAGTCTAGTTTCCAAATATGTGCTTTCTATTAATACCCAGATGATATAAATTTATTTTCAATAGGAATATCTAAAACCATGGTTTAAAAGTCACTCTTTTAAGACCATACCATGCATGTGTATGCCAAAAACATTTTGACCTAAATAAAATTACTTTTCTAAATCCTTTTGTGAAAATATTTGTAAGACAATGAATATTGTTTAGCATATTTTTTTGTATTTTTTCTAAATTTTTTTTGGTTGTCTTTCTTTTTTTCAAACTCCCTCTTCTATGTAACATAAGTAGACCTAAAATTATCATTTTTTATTTTTATTTTTAAATTAAAAATAGTTTATTAAATATTGTTGAGATATAATTTTATTTTAAAAAAAGCAAGAAATAAAAACTTATTAAAACGAAGAAAACATGTTATTTCAAGTTTATGGACTAGTTTCATAAAAAAATGTTTGAAATTTAAAAAAAAAAAATCCAATTGTAAAATAGACTACACATTTGAAATCTACATAGTCTCATTTATAATGGGTTTTAATTTTATAAAATATTTATAAAAAAAAACCCATCACCAATATTGGCATAGTCAGTTTGTTCTCTCGACATTGTTATGACCTTGTACTTGTAGGTCTAATACTAAAGGTTGGGTTATGACACCTTTTATGAGCCTAAATTGAAATGAAAGACATGGATTATGATTTTCAAATCTTTTGGAAAGAGTACCCACTTTAAACTGGGTACCTATTCTAAAAAATGTATGGGTACTTATTTTAAAGCTAAAAAAGATACTTCCCCTAAAAGTGGACCCAACTTCTTGCATAAACCCTATGAGAAGAAGGAAGAGAAAGCTCTAATCTTGCAACATAGGACTGAAAATATAGATCTAAAAGCCCTCTAGAAGGATGTATTCATCCAGGATGAATTAGTCCTCCAAAATTAGCGTCAAACTTGTAGATAGGTGCACAATGTCCTCTGCCCATTCTAATTGTTTGAATTTCTTTGTGACTTATTGTTTTTGATTTATTTGTATCAAAATAGTAAATTGTTTCATTAGCCTAGTCATTATATTGTGTTTAACTCCTAGGTCCATTTGAAATTTGGTTAAAAAATTGACTAAACTTTCAGCTTGTAAGTTAATCATGTATCTTGTTTAAATTCATCCAAACCTCAATACCTCAAATCTCTAATGGAACAAATGAAAAAGTGCCTAAACCCTAGGTTCAAATCTTAGGGATTCACTTTTCTATGTTACATTTTGGTGAATATGACATGTTAACACTATAAACCCTTTAAGTTTTAAGCAATTCATCCTAGATCTAGGTTTAAAATTCCACTTTTTTGAATTTCTCATTTAGAAACTCATTATTTCATCATAAAAGGCATAAATACTCAAAAAATTGTATATCATATTTCATCATAGGTTGCAATAAAGTTAGTTTCAGTCATTATAGGTTAGATCTACATCTCAATTACATTCAAAAATTTGCATTAGGTCATTTAAAATATGAAAAAAAAAATCCAAAAGAGTTAATTGTGTCCATTTAGGTACTTTGTATATAACACAAAAAGTGAAAAATTACATTATGTTATTTTAAAAAGGCATAAAAATAAAAAATTTCGGATTTTGACATATAAGAATCAGTCAATCATTGCATCATAGATATGGAAATTACATAACAATTATGTTTTAAATTACATAACAATTATGTTTTATTTATTGATTTCTTTTTAAATCATTCCTCACTTATGTTTTGAGTTACATAATCCTAAAATTGAGAAAATTCTAGAAAATTATTCACTATCACACCTACTTGCACGTAGAACTAAGATCCTTAAATAGTATAATGCACAAGCAAATGTTGAATTTTACAAAAAAACTTGTACAGGACATAGTCACCCCAGGTGACTTAGTCCTACTAAATTGAGCCCTAATTCACTAATCATAATCTTGTCACTGGTATCTATATAGTTTTGGTATCAGTTTTTGAATATCGTTCCTATCATTATATATTTTTCTCAAAACATTTATAGCTTGATCAATAGGGAATAACATAATGTTCTCATTGTAAAAATATTGTGTTATCATAATTCATGTTTTATTGTCTTATCTTGTTAAGTATCTCAAGGAATTTTTGATACAAGCATGTGAGAATGAGTTTATTTCTTCATTTTTACCACTTTTCATTGATCCCTCTCTAACTATCTCTCATATGTGTGAGGTTAGTTTTGACCAAGATACCTTAATCATTTTCTTTATTCTCTCAATACATTGCCTACTTGTGAAGAAGATATCTTGGTGTTAGAAGATCCAACCATTGAGTGTCATAAGAATCTTATTTCTTTATCTCCCACTATCTCTCCTACTTGGTAAGATATTGTTGAGCAAGAGGACAAAATAATTGATACTTTATTTCAAAATAAAATACAATGGATTGCATAGATTAATATGATAAGGTGACATTAGATCCCCCCTCAATAAAAATCATCAACAAGTAGTCAACTCTGTTGACCTGGTTATGAATGTTCACACAATTGGCTATTATATCTACTTTAATTGTTGGACCTCATAGAAATCCTTTGATTATAGGACCTCCAAAAAGTACTATAATTATTGGACCTCCTCAGTCACCTCTCATTATAGGACCTCCTAAACCTCATGCCATATCCTAAAATTTGCAAAAAAAACTCACTAGTAATCATGTGTCACAACAACCAAGTTCTCATGTAGTTGCTCACACATTTATCACTAGAAATGAAAAGAAGCAAAAAAAAAATCTAACACCTATCCCATCACTTCTGTTGACCCCCTTGACATTGTTTTGGCATTGATCTTAAGGGGTATTTGGGAATTTACAGTATTGGTAGTCTTTGAAAGGATTATGAATCAACATTATGCAATTCTTTACATATGGAAAACATGTTAGTCTAGTTCAACACATTCAGATGACACATTGGCATTCACAATATTGGTATGCATTTAGGTTGTGTGTTTGGTATACATTCAGGTTTGTGATAACATTATGTCATTTACTACATTCAAAGACTCAAGGCACATTATATGAAAAGGTAACTTAATCATGTTTTTTACTCATGACATTTAAAAAATTAGATCATACATTGGTCTTAAACTTTGGGATTGAAATTGTATTTATCAATTATTTGTTATCGATCAACATGTCTTGGACATTTGGCAATATTAAAATGACACACCTAAATGGATTGCAACGAGAATATTATGTTATATACTCCTTTATGGTTGATGCTAACATAATGCTAAGTTGTTGGGAAATGTGAGAGGTCGTCACCATGGTATATTTTCAAGGAATGTGGTTTTATGTTTGATGTTGACAATGCTAAGTTTGCAAAGTAATAATTGACAAGTCCGACACAATAATTTGCAAGGTAAATATTATTGGGGATCAACACCATAATACATTTACAAGAAATTAAGGAAACTAACACAATGATATTTCATTGTTTTGTTTTCTAACATGTTTGAAGCTTCTCGAACACACTTTTGACAAATAGAATCATGATTTTTTTTTATTATAATTTTTTTATTGAGATAAAAAGCATGATGAAGGTTAGGGTTTGCAGGAAGTTGAGGAATGATGGTTTCGGTGGAGCTTGAAAAGACAATACTCGACTAATGTGAGTAGTGTAAGGAGTGAAAAGAAGAACAATTCTTTCGATCAAGCCAAGATAGTAAGAAGAGTGATATGGTCATTACTTTCAGGTGACATCTTTCATTTTCAGTTGTTGTTTCTACATTTGCGTAAAAAGTTATATGGTGAAAAAGGGTTATTGTTTTTTTAAACAAGAAAAAGGAAAAAGTAGGTTTTTGAGTTTGAATATCTCAGGTTATTTATTTCAATGAAATGAGGGTTAGAGTTTGTAACCTTGGTGTTATGCATACTTGTTTTTGTGACACAATGCTAATCTTGTTGAGTTGTTTTAGTCTAACCAATTTGGGTATGCATCTTACATTGGAAGTTTTTGGTGGCAAGATTTACTATGACAATTATCACTGATTAATGGCTCTTTTAGTTATGAGCTTGAATATGAGCATCCCTAAAGGATATAAAATCATATCTAGATTATGGGTTTTGTTGGTTGAACACAATGCAAAAATCACATAGTTTGTATATGTGAATATTATTCATTGTGATTAACGTGCAATAAATAATTCTTGAGCAAAATGTTGAGATATATTTTTGTAAAAGATTGTGCACAAAATAATGAAGAGTGCCTAGTATATTGTATGTTTTAAACGTTCCATATTATGAATCTTTGGGACATAAAATATATTAGTGTAAAGGTGTTGTAATGGTTTGCAAAGAGATAGAGTGAACCTTTGTAGTTTATCTTTTCATGTTTAAGAGTATTTGGTAGCTAGTGAGGCATTTGGTAGCCAACGGGGCTTTTTGTTTCCAGTGAGGCATTTTGTAGCCAATGAGGCTTTTGTTGCCAGTGAGACACTTTTCTAATTAAGCCAGTGAGGCTGTTTCACAATTGGTTTTTCTATGCCAGAGGTTTTTCCACTCATGAAAGCAATTTGTGTTATGGCACTATGATTGGTTTCATTGATTAACTTTGTTCTTGCTCAATTATTTCATATTTAAATTTTTCTATTGCAATCAATGAAGTATTATATCACTAAAATTTCATAAGCACTGATTGATGCAATCTTGTTAAATAAAATTGAAGTTCTTTCTTTTATAACAAGCTTGCTACTTCTCATATATGATGTTGCATTAAATGGTCAAGTTGTTTAAGTTACACACTTTGTAAGGACACTTTCTTGAAATATTAATTAAAAGTATTTTTGGAATTTTCCATGCCACTGATTCACCCCCTCCTCTCAGTGGTATCATACTCCAACAATTGGTATCAAAGCTAAACCCTTGACAAAATTTTAACAAACTTAAGGGGTTCCTAGTAACAGAGTTCTAGTTATGGAAAATCAGGAAGGTCTTTCTACCTCTAGAGCACCATTATTTGATGGTACTAGCTAAGCCTTTTGAAATTTTAGAATGAAATGTCATATAACCTCTCTTGGTTATGAGGTTTTGTATACTATTGAACACAAATACACTGCCACATCAACACCCTCTACTATAAACTAGAAAAAAACATATGAAAATGATTCTAGGGCTGCAAATGCCATTTGTTGTGGGCTGACTAATGATGTGTTGGCTAAAATCATGGATTGTAAAAGTGCAAAGTCAATCTAGGATAAATTTTCTAGTATATATGAAGGTGATATAAAAGTTAAAGAAGCTAAATTACAATCTTTTAGAGCAAAGTTTGAAAGTTTAAAGATGACTGAGGAAGAGAACGTAGTTGATTACCTTTTAAGAGTTCAAGAAGTTGTGAACTCAATTCGTGGTCTTGGTGAAACCTTAGAAGAAAGTGTAGTTGTTGAAAAGGTGTTAAAGTCATTTTCAACTAAATATGATCCTAAAATATTTTTTTGTAGAAGAAAGAGACTTAAACAAACTCACTTTTGATGAACTACATGGTGTCTTCACAACCTATGAAATGAGAATGTGTACTAAAAATTCCACTACCAAAGAAGTATCCTTTAAGTCTGTGAAAAAGGATAATGAAATAAACTTAGATCCAGAGAAATTGGATGACAATGATTCTTTCCTTGTGAGAAAACTAAAAACAGGATCTAGTAGATATAAAGGGAAACTACCTTTTAAATGTGGAAAAATTGGGCATTATGTTGCTCAATGTCCTAACAAGGTCTCTTAAAGTGATGAAGAAGTAAATAGTAGATAAGGAAATAAAAAAACTAATTCTAAAAAGAAAAATGTTTTTAAAAAGAAGAAAAGTTTGATTGTTGATGTAACTAACACTGGTACAGATGCATCCATTGAGGGAGAAGAAGAAACCCTATTTATGAAATTCATTAATCCAAATCCAGATCATAATGAAGAGATTGATAACATTATGAACAATGGCTCAAGGGTAGAAGAATATCCCGTATTTAGAACACCTTAGTTTCAAGGCACCAGATTCATTTTGTGGAAACATAGGAAGGAGGCCTATTTATCTTCCTTAGGATTTGATGTGTGGGCAATAGTGGAGAATGGTTATATAGTATCTACAACATCTCCTTCTACACTAGATGAAAAGAAGGGTCTTGAATCCAATGCTAGGGCTATGGATGCTATCTTTAATAGTTTTCTAAATGAGATTATCTCTAAGGTTATTTATTGAAATAATGTAAAGAAGGTTCGGGAAAAACTAATTGAAATGTATGAAAATGGTGAGTTATAGGGATATACATCCACAAAAATTGATACAAGTTGTGACACATATGGTTATGAAGAAGAGGTTGATCTTGAGAGTGGATTAAGATGTGCTTTAAGAGACATTAACAGACTCAAAGAGGAGGATGTGGTGAAGAAGAATCAAGTTCAAAAAGACACTGAAAAACTAGTGAACAATGTGAATAATTCTGAAAAACAAATTGCTGATCTGAAACATCAAATTGAAATACTAAAAGTTACTAAAATGGAGTTAGAAATCAAGGAAAAATATTGTTGCACTTTAGAGGAAAAAGTTGTTGACTTAAGGAAAGAACTTGGAATGTGTAATAGTAATAATAATATGGAAGTTCTTATATGTATACAAAGGTATCATAAAAACAGAATAGGTTTTGGGTTTATAGAAGGTAACTGCTCTCATTCAAGTAAATCTCAACATGACAATATGACAAAAGAAAATTATTTTAAGATATTAGTTGTGTCCAAAAAAAGTTCAAACAAACATTGTGGAAATATCAAATATGCAGCAAAGGGTTACAATTCCAACAATGTTACACAATAAAAGCAATCAAACATTTCTTCCAAAAAAAATTTTGATACTACTAAAACAAAGTTGATTTGGAAACCAACAAAGATTGATGAAAAGACAAAGGATACATTTAGTGAAACATTTTTACATTCGAAGGTGAAAAATGAATGGATTCTAGATAGTGGGTGCTCACACCATATGACAGGTGATAAAAGAAACTTTCTCGATTTTGAATATTGTGATGGTGGTTTAGTATGGTTTGGAAATGATGATTGTATTCATATCATTGGGAAATGCACTTATTTAGATGATAAATTGTTTTTGTAGGATGTGTACTATGTAGAATGTTTACTATGTGTAGTTTCAGGGTACATTTCAAGTATCTTTTTTTATCACTGTGGTTGGTTGTTACATTAGGTTCTATCTTTGAAGTACTATTAACAAGGAAATTCAAATGAGTTATCTTTGTAGTACTATGTGAAGTTTTTTGAAGGCTCAAAAGACAATTTTTTAATTTATTTTTTTAGTTGGTTGAATATGCTTTTTTGCAGTATAAGGTGTAAGCATTTCTTTTTTAATAATATAATGTTTTTCTATAGTGATATGCCATTTCTTCTTCCAAAAGCAGTATTGAGGAAGTGACAGTGGACAATAGTTAAGTAAGATCATTGGTGTAACAGTTGCAGTGCTCTTACTTGCTAATACTGATAATATATGTTGCAGTTGTATAATGGTCAATGGATAATGTACAAAACAATGGATAGTGGTTCTATCTTTCTATTATTGTCTAAAAAGATAGTGCAATGCTTCATATATTGTTCAGTATTATCAAGCATAATTTGTGTTAATTATATTAGGGTATGTGCAGGATCATCATGGAAAAAATAGGCCCTTAAGTGGCAATTTTTTTAGAAAAATCAGAGTTAGACAACTTGACATAAAAATTTGAATAAGTTATCTATATTATTTCAAAAATATGTAAGAATAGAATTTGTAGCAAATTGAATGTAGTTTCTAAACTACTAGGTTTTTTAAAAAGAAAAGATCTATTTTGTGAAAATTTGAAATTTCAATGTAGTAGTACTTAAATTTCAGGGAAAAAATAAGAAGTAGGTGTTTGTCACCACCCTAACCACAATAAAATGATAATAATTTTTCATAATATTTTAGATATAAGTAGATGAGTCATGTCCTGATGTGATGCATATTTTTTTGTAATTTTTTTCCAAGTAAATAATTAGTTATGATTTTTTTATTACAACTTTTAGAAAATATATTTAAAACTCGTATGTCTAACCACCTTAACTTGGTCAAAACTTCGTGAAATTCAATTTTTATTTTCTTAATCCTATAGTATGTGAAGCATAGAATGTGACACATGTTTTGGATTCAAAAAATGTGATATCATTTGAAAGCTATAGTTTTTTTCAATCAGCCTATCAATTTACACTTTAGTCATAATTTGAATAGAAAATGAATAATAATTACTTGTTAAATTCAAAGTAAAGTATAATTTATATTGGTGGAAAGTTGAGAATCTCCTTTGAAAACCCTTTTCATTTCATCAATTTTGAGTAAACAATGTCATCAACCACATACCCATCATATTGCCACTTTTTTTCCCATCATGATCCTACACATACCCATTAGCACTTATAAACATTCTTGTAGCCAGGCAGTATCTTTGGAAACAATGAAGTTAGTTTGGTTTGGTTTGCTTGTTAGTATGGCTTGGTGATGCTCATATTTTTAGGACTGTCTATCACCATTTCTAGAATATAAATCTTGTATCATAGTGAAAAAACACTGATATAACTACCTAAACTGATATCTTGCAACTTTGCATTGATCATACTTGCTATAAGATGAAAATACATCAGTGTTTTGTTATAAAGTTGTTTGATCACAGAGATAATACTGTGCATTATTGTTGTTGATGACTTGTTCTTGATGATTCTTGAAGTAGAATAGTTGGTTGTATCTTTGTTCTTTAATAGTAACAATGGCTTTGACATTGGATTTGGTGACAATGAAGTTTAAGGGAGGTCTTGACAAGACAAAGATAGGTGATGGTTTTTTCATGCTGGTTTGATTGGTCTCTGACAGTGACAGTGCTTTGAAAATGTGATAGTGGTGTTGCTTATGTTGTTCATATTCATGCCTCTCGCATATATTTTGCTTATGATTCTTTCCTATATTCCTTGGGGATGTATTTTTTCTTTACAATGTTGTTAATCTTGAGATTTTATTGATGATTCAACTGAATGGGAAAAGATTTATATGTCACTTCATGCTTGCAAGGATGAGCCAATGATTTTTTTGTTGTTGCTTGGTTTTAGGGGGATTTTTTCACCATCTCTAAGTTCTATGTTCAACATAGTAGTATTTTCTTTTTTTTTTATACTATAGCAGATTTTTGGTCTTATTCATTTAGGACTAATGTTGTTTCTTTTGTATCCCATGTGCGAGCAACTTATTGTGCTTGGACAAGTACTTTGTGGTCTTCTAGTGCTTCCTCACCCCTTTGACCTTTGGCATTGTTGTCAAAAGGGGGTGAAAAGTATTGATTTGATAATATGCAGATTTCTTTGGTATGTTGATATGTTGATATGATAGTGTGCAAATTTCTTTTGCTTACATTGCAAAAACTAGTTCATTGTATCTTCATGTATTGTTGTGTTTTTTTTTTTATGTTCATATGGTGCCATTGTCATAGTGTGTTGGTGATCTTTCAGGTTGTTGGATATCAATTCCATAGGGGGAGTTTGTTGACCCCTTTCACATTGTTTTGGAATTGATGTCAAGGGCTATTTTGGAATTTACAGTATTGGCAGTCTTTGAAAGGATTATGAGTGAGCATTATGCAATTCTCTAGATATGGAAAACATGTTAGTCTAGTTCAGTACATTTAGGTGACACATTGGAATTGAGAATATTGGTATGCATTTGTGTTGTGTGTTTGGCATACATTAAGATTTGTGATAAAATTATGTCATTTACTGCATTTGAAGACTCAAAGAACATTATGTGAATAGGGAACTTAATCACCTTTTTAATTGATGATAGTTTAAAAGTTAGATTATACATTGGTCTTTGTCGTAGTGTGTTGATGATCTTTAAGGTTGTTTGAAATCAATTCCAAAGGGGAAGTTTGTTGACCCCTTTGACATTATTTTGGAATTGATGTGAAGGGCTATTTTGGTATTTACAGTATTGGCAGTCTTCGAAAGGATTATGAGTTAGCATTATGCAATTCTCTGCATATGGAAAACATTTTAGTCTAGTTCACCACATTTAGGTGACACATTGGCATTGAGAATATTGGTATGAATTTGGGTTGTGTGTTTTGCATAAATTTAGATTTGTGATAACATTATGTCATTTACTACATTCAAAGACTCAAGGCACATTATGTGAAAAGGGAACTTAATCATGTTTTTAATTGATGAAATTTTAAAAGTTAGATCATACATTGGTCTTAAGCTTTGGGCTTGAAATCGTATTTATCAATTATTTGTTATGGATCAACATGTCTTGGATATTTGGTAATACTAAAATGACACCTAAATGGATTGCCATGGGAATCTTATGTTATATACTCCTTTATTGTTGATGCTAACATAATGCTAAGTTGCAAGGTGCTAAGTTGCTAGGAAATGTGAGAGGTCAACACCATGGTATATTTGCAAGGAGTGTGGTTTTAGGACCTTGATGTTGGCAATGCTAAGTTTGCAAGGTAATAATTGACAAGGATGACACAATAGTTTGGAAGGTAGATATTATTGGGGATCGACACCATAATACATTTGCAAGACATTATTTTTAGGTGATATCTTTCATTTTCAGTTGTTGTTCTTTGTACATTTGTTTAAAGAGTTATATGGTGAAAAAGGGTTATTGTGTTTTGTACAGTCATAAAATTGCACCCCTTGCAATTTCACATGCATTCTTGTATCTGCTTTAGTGTCCACTTTCTTAGCATCTTGAGTAGGCTCATTTTAGCCCATATATCAGCCTTTTTCCCCTCTCAAGATGCTCAAAACCCCTTCTCAACGGTTATCCTTATGCGTTAGATTTGCATCAAACCATGTGCTTTTCCCTTTCTCATCATTTTGAAGCATGACATGTTTAGAAAATATTGTACCTCATGGACATACGCATGCCACGCTAGCATCCTCTAATGTTTCAATGTTCAAACAACCATTTTCATGCATGCTTGCCACTTGTCAACTCCTTTGATTGGTGGTAATGGCTTGAGATGCCCTGAAATAGCTCGAGAAGCTTCTTTTCCCCCCTTAAATACAATCTTTTCACTTCATTTGCGACTCTCCTCTGCTTCTATCTTCTACTTCTTGGCTCCTCTCTCAAAAATTCATCCATCTTGTTATTTTTATTGCATAGCTTCATATAGCTTGTTGTAGCAGCTTCAAGCTCTCTCAAGCTCTCTTTACAACACTCCTTGTAGCTCTATCTCCTTTGTTGTGCACCTGTGAGCATCCTAAGATTCCATATCCCTTATCTACTACATACTTACTTTCTAATACAGGTTATCTGGATTGAGAAGGGATTGCTTTTATCACCTCTTTTGTGATACAAGTTCTCCTCCTCAAGCGAGGTTTTCTTTTATGACTCATACTTAGTGGTGTGAGTTCTACTCCTGAGTGGGTTTTTCTTTCACCACATAATTTTTCCATTCTAATTTATCTATCTCTCTCTCTCTCTTTCTCCATCTTCTTGGTTGTCCGTTGAGGTGTGAACACTAAAACAAGGGTTTGACTAAGGAAAACCCTATACAACCCCAAAAATTTCCCCAGATATTACACTTGTAGGTACTGAATATATCTACTAGTTGGAGGCTTCATTACATGGGTTGTTATGAGCATCTTCTTTCCTTTTTTCTCCTTATCTTTGTTATTTCTACTTGACTCCATTTCATTTCTATCACTTTCTAAATTACATTTTCACATTCTGTAAATTCTCAGTAATCAGACTACTAGCAATTGCTTAGCTATTTTATGTGACATTATCGCCCTATGGTCCATATGAGACACCAACACACCTCTGGGATGCTAGTGTGCTCCATTGTCATCCATTTTCTACGCTAATGGCCTTTCGCTGAGAGCTTGTTAGTTTGTCTAGAGAATCTTTGTGAACTTCTCTTTCAGATTCTGAAACTCTCACCATTGTTCCTTTAGGCAGTTTAGGGTAGTTTGCCCTGTGAGTTTCTCTAAATGAAGATAAATAATGAGTAGTGAATCCACCTCTTCTACATTTTGGTGAACCTGACGTGAAGAGAAAATCTTCTGAAAAACTAGGAATATTTACCCCTACTTCGTGGGATCATAACTTTTGACTTGGTACTCATAATTCAGAACCATTTGCACTGCTAGAAAGGTCTCCTAGAGAACTAGTTCATTCCCTAAAATACTAGTTCTTCCGGCATTTAGATTTTACAGATCGATGCAAGTTCCAACCTCAAATTCCACTCTGAAGACCTTTAAAAATGCAAATTACTTGAACATAGAAAATATCAAAAAAATCATAATGAATTTAATATGTTCTTTTGTTAGTTTGGTAACTAATTTTATTGAAACTATTAATGATGTTCCATTTAATGCGTGTGATGCTGACTTGGTTTTTCCTATGTCACTTGATATCTTTGATCCTTCTCTTGAATGTCCTCTTGCTTTAGAGGATATTTTGTTGCAGGAAGATGAAATCATTGATACTTTCCTTAATATTACTCTGTGTTCTATTCATTCCAATGCACTCTCTTTTGGAGATGATGCATTTGTGAATGATGAATCTACCCCTCATTCCAATGCACTCTCTTCTAGGGATGTTGCATTTGTGAATGATGAGACCTATCTTTGTTCCAATGCACTCTCTTCTAGAGATGATGTATTCATGAAGGAGGAATTTCTTATACCTTCTGATGCACTCTCTTCTAGAGACATTGCATTTTTGAATGATGAAATTCTTATCTATTCCAAAAAACTCTCCTCTAGAGATGATGCATTAGTGAATGATAAGTCTCCTTCCACATTTGATCTTGTCTGGATCGATGTTGAGAATATGTATTCAAATAATTGTTCTACTAGCTGTGATGACTCTGTAAATACAGTCTATCTCTACTGCCTCTCAAAGGCCTAAGAGACTAGTCATTTACATGACTCCAACTAGTCCTTCTCCTAAAGGGGTTTTTTCTAATAATTGTTTTCCATTTGATAGTAACTCTCCTAATATTTCTAAGGCTCCCTCTTATAGAGCGGTAGCCCATAATAATGACAAAAGAATGAATAAAAAACCAAGTCTTCCTTTAGCTCCTAAACCTATGACTAAAGCACCTAGTAATTACGATATTGTTGAGCAACCTCATATTACTCTAGATAAGATCTCACTGTGGGACTTGCTTCAGTCTTCTCTAGTTTATCAAGGTATGCTCCAGGAAGCTTTGCAAAAGATCCCCTTTCCTTCTTCTACTATGCCGATAGATGTTGATGCGTTGATGGCATGTATTCATGCAAATTCGCTGAATATTACATTTTATCCATAGGAAATCCCACTTCTAGAAGTGAAGAAGCAAGTAGATCCTCTAATTATTATAGTCAACATTAATAAAATTGGCATTAGATGTACTCTCGTTGATTCTGATTCGGTGCTCAATGTGTGTAGTATTGATCTATTTCCTAAAATTAACATTGAGCCATCTTTTCTTAATGCTTCTTTTGTTGTTATTCATGGGTTTGTTAATGTTGGTTGACAAGCTCTAGGTACAACAGTATTACCTTTCCAGCTTGGACCTATTACCATACCTAACCTTGTATATGTTATGTCAAAAAAGCTACCTTATAACCTTCTTCTTGGTAGACTATGGATTCATGCTATGGGTGTAGTCCCATCTACCTTGCATAAATCTATTAAGTTCATTGCTAACAATAAAGTAGTCACAGTCAAGGCTAACCCTAATTCTATGCACTTATGTGAAATGGCAGCTATTGGTTGAGCTTCAGTTGTGCCTACTCTTATCCCTTTAGTGTCTTCCAATGTGTCAATCTTTACTCCAACAATACCTACTACAAAGGATACTCTTGAGATAAATGTCCTTGAGGAATACCCTTCTAAGACAAGAAATCATATCTACCCTTCCCACCTCTTCTCAAGAGGATACATGTCTTGGTGATGATTGGGGTTCTCTAGAACTTACAAATTCCTTCATTCAAGAACATAAAGTCAACCTGATCCATGTATCAGCTTCCAATAATATCATCCACACCTGCTATCAAAGATGATTATTCTTATGTATCACGGGGTAGTGTGAACAATAATTGTAATGTTCTTAGTGTTGATCCTCCTTCTAAGGAAGAGGATTACGCTTCTGCTAAAGAGGATAATGTTCATAGCCCTATTAAAGAGGATGAAGGTGATCCCATAGAGGAATGTGGTCTCATTGTTGGTACAATGCTCTTTATGAGGATCCTCCTTGTTATCAAGACTTGCAAACTTGTTATGGCCCCAACTTTAAGCTTGAATCTAAATATGGCTACAAGTTTAAAGGTTGTGGGTGTAACAAACAAGGAATTTAGGTGTCTATAGAAATCACACCTCATAAACGTACTTTGGGACTTGGTTGCTTGAAGGAACAATCTAAACAGAAGCCATGGTTGAGTGACAAGAATTCTTCTCAACCTCATTCTATTGAAAAGATTCTTCCCCCATTGTATTATGGCTTCATGCCTTCTTCTTCTTCTTGTGAGAAGTCTAACCTTTCTCCACAAGAGAAAGGGTTGCTTCCTACTCCTCATCCTTTATTTGAGCAAGAGTGTATTCTATTGTGGCTTCTAAAATCCTGCTTAATCATTATTCCTTCTCCTACACATAAGAAATCTCACGAACATGATAAGGAAGAAAATTCTTTTTGTGCATACCATCGAGCGCTTGGTCATTCCAATAGTGAATGTAAGGCCTTAAAGGATAAAATACAACAATTTCATGATTTAGGTGCAATCAAACTCTTGTTTGATTGACACACCTGCCTTTACTTTGCATATCAAGTGATATCGAGATTTACCTCTATCTTGTTTGTTCTGAGTATCTTGCATGGCTCTCCTCCCCTGTATGTTGGGGGTAGTGATAAATTATTCTAGTGATGTGTGTCCTTTGGACCCCCTCTCTCCTTTCTATCTTTCAATTGAAGCATCCCTTGACTGGACCCCTTTCTCTTTTGAAGGGTTCCTAAGGGACCCCTTTGAAAATTTTCCAATTTATCAACAGTCTACATGACTGTCCAACTACTCACCTAAAATACCTCTTTTTGACATGTTCTATCTATGGGTAAACATGTCATCACTTTTCAACTCTACGGAGTTTGCTTCCTTCTGTTTCCTCCATGCGAGAGATCTTGGGGGTGGCTCCATTTCAAGTCTTTGGGTTTGTAGGGTGCTTTCTTGGGTTTCTTCCATGCAAGGGATCTTGGAGGTTACCTTCATTGCAGGTCTACGAGCCTATGAGGCTTTTTTATGGGCATCCTTCATGCAAGAGATCTTGAAGGACACCTTCCTTGTAGGTCTATGGGCCTCTGAGGCACTTATATTCTTAAATTCTCTTCTCTTCTCTTCTCAATTGTATATACTGGATCGAAGATCTACATCTTCTTCATCACGAGTATATGCCCTTCCTCCCTTAGTTTGATAATTATTCTAAGTGTGTTATGCTCTTAATTTGGTGACAATGCATAGCACTGAGATAACCTTTTACATCGAGGTCTCTTTCACTTTGCTAACTCAAATCCCTTAGTTCTAACATCGCTGTCTAGTGCAAGTTTTTCTTGTCTAATGTATTTTTTTTGCAGATCTCCATCTTGGGGGTATGTTTCTATTATTTCAAGATTTATTTGCTTCCTCTACAGTATCCTTTTGGCATATTATGCTATTTATGTTTGGTATATTTCCTTTAGTGTGCATATTAGTGTAGATTCATATGCTCACTAAAGTGGGGGAAAAATGTATAGTCGTAAAATTGTACCCCTTGCAATTTCACATACATTCTTGTATCCAATTTAGTGTCCAATCCATTAGAATCTTGAGTAGGCTCATTTTAGCCCTTGCTTCAGCCTTTTTCTTGTCTCAAGATGCTCAACACCCCTTTTTAGCAGTTATTGCTGCATGTCAACTTTGCATCCAATCATGTGCTTTTCCAATTCTCGTCATTTTGAAGTGTGATGTTTCAAGACACCAGCACATCATGCAGACATCTATGAGTCATGCTAGCATCCTGCAATGTTTCAACTTCCAAATGACTACTTTCATGCATGCTTGCCACTTTTCACCTCCTTTGGTTAGTGGTAACAACTCGAGATGCCCTGAAATGACTCAAGAAGCTTCTTTTCCCTCCTTAAATGCAATATTTTTACTTCATTTGTCACTCTCCTATGCTTCTAGCTTCTTCTACTTCTTGGCTCCTCTCTCAAACATTCTTCCATCTTGTTATTTTGCTTGCACAACTTAATATAGATTGTTGTAGTAGCTTCAAGCTCTCTCAAGCTCTCTTTACAAAAACCCTTGTAGCTCTATCTCCTTTCCTTTGCACCCATGAGCATCCTAGGATTCCATATCCCTTATCTACTCCATACGTACTTCATGATACAGGTTCTCCTCCTTCAGCAGGGATTACTTTTATCACCTCTTTTGTGATATAGGTTCTCCTCCTTGAGTAGGGTTTTCTTTTATCATTCTTACTTGGTGGTGTGGGTTCTACTCCTGAGTGGGTTTTGCTTTCACCACACGCTATTCTATTCTATTTTATCTCTCTCTCTCTTTCTCTATCTTCTTTGTTGTCCATGGAGGTGGGAGCACCAAAATGGGGGTTTGACTGAGACAAACCACTATACAGTCCCAATAATTTCCCCAAATATTACACTTGTAGGTATTGAAAATATCTGCTAGCTGGAGGCTTCATTACTTGGGTTGTTGTGAGCATCTTATTTCCTTTCTTCTCCTTAACTTTGTTATTTCTACTTCACTTCATTTCATTTCTATCACTTTCTATTACTTTATCACATTAAGTAAATTACTAGTAATTAGATCGCTAGTAGTTCCTTAGGTATTTTCTATGAGATTCTCGCCGTCTAGTTTGTACGAGACACTAGCACACCGCACTATCATCAATATTCTACAATGATGTCCTTTGGCTGAGAGCTTGTCAGTTTATTCAAAGAATCTTTATGACCTACTCTTTTGGATTCTAAAACTCTCAACGTTGTTCCTTGAGGTAGTTTGGGATAGTTTTCCTCATGGGGCTCTCTAAATTAAGAGAACTCGTGAGTAGCAAATCACCCTCTTCTATATTCCCATTAAGAAAGAAAAAGGGAAAATTAGGTTTTTCATTTTGAATAACTCCGGTTATTTATTTGCAATGAAATGAGGGTTAGGGTTTGTAACCTTGGTGTTTTGCATACTTGTATTTGTGACACAATTTTGATCTTATTGAGTTTTTTTAGTATAACCAATCTTCCTGTATGCATCTTACATTGGAATTTTTTGGTAGCAAGATTTATTGTGACAATTATCATTGATTAATGGCTCTCTCAGTTATGAGCTCAAATATGAGTAGCCCTAAAGGATATAAAATCATATCTAGATTCTAGGTTCAGTTGGTTGAACACAATGCAAAAATCCCATAGTTTGTATATGTGAATATTATTCATTATGATTATCATGCCATAAATAATTCTTAAGCAAAATGTAGAAATTTATTTTTGTAAGAGATTGTGCACAAAATAGTGAAAAGTACCTAGTATATTGTATGTTTTAAAGGTTCCATATTATGAATATTTGGGACATAGAATATATTAGTGTAAAGGTGTTGTAATGGTTTGGAGTTATCCTTTGTAGTTTATATTTTCATGTTTAAGAGTTTTTGGTAGCTAGTGAGGCATTTGGTAGCTAGTGAGGCTTTTTGTTGCGAGTGAGGAATTTTGTAGCCAATGAGGCCTTTGTTTCCTTTGAGGCACTTTTCTAATTAAGCCAGTGAGGTAATTTTATGAGTGGTTTTTCTACCCCAGAGGGTTTTCCACTCATGAAATTCATTTTTTGTTATGGTGTGATTGGTTTCATTGATTAACTCTGTTCTTGCTCAAGTGTTTCATATTTAAATTTTTCTATTGCAATCAATGAATGATTATATCATTGAAATTTAATATGCACTTATTGATGAAATCTTGTTAAATCAAATTGAAGTTCCTTTTCTTATAACAAGCTTGCTACTTCTGATATATGTTATTGCATTAAATGGTCAAGTTGTTTAAGTTACACACTTTGTAAGGAAAATTTCATGAAATATTAATTAAAAGTATTTTTGGAATTTTTCATACCATTGATTCAACCCCCCTCTCAGTGGTATCATACTCCAAAAACCTGAACCATACCTTCTACCTACACCTAACATTCCTCAGTATAGTGGTAAGGAGCATGATCTTGTGAAAAAATTAATAAAACCCCAACTAAGATTTCTTGATGGGATTTGATTCAAGCATCCTTGGTTTATCATGGAATGCTTCAAAATTATTTGCTGAAGTGGTTATCCATCCTCGTTCTCAACCAAGTGATGTGCCATCTTTTCTTGAGAGTATGAATTTAATTAATTTTTATATTATTTCATGGAAATGAATTAACCCATTTGGAAATGAAAAAATGATGTCTTGATGATAATGGTTACCATCAACAAGAATGGGATTAAGTGAACCCTTATTAATAATGGTATAGGGATTAATATTTGTATTTCTCACCTTTTGGCTAATATTGTAGTGGACAAGAATTTGATTCAACCAACTAATTTATCTATCCATGTTTTTGACAATGTTGGAAAACAACTGCTTGGTGTGATTGTATTACATATTAAAGTTGTTCTTGTTGTGTTATAAAATCCCATCCATTTCATGCCCCATGATTTAATTTCATATAATCTTCTCTTAGGTAGACCATAGATTGATGAGATGAAAGGAGTACCTTCAATGCTTCATCATTTAATGAAATACACATAAAACTATAGGTTTTACATGATAAAGTTGATGTTAAATCTAAATATTATTTACAAGCTAAAAAAATAATAGAGAGTCCTTTTAGAAAATTGATACCAACATCAAAAGTGGAACAATTATAAATTGAAGACAAAGATGTGTTCATTTAATTCACGACAATTTTGTAGGATGATTGAGGATCATTAGATTTCACGCCTACATTTATGGGGAAATACATGATTACACAATCAAAATTAGAGAAATAAAAATAAGGGATAATGATATCAACATAATATATCATTAAATCATTCATAAATTCTAGCTAAGAGGAAAACACAAATTTCACATCTGCTTATGATAAAGATGATTATGAAAACCAACCTTCTTAGAAAGAAATGGAAGCTATTTATTGCATAGGTTATCAACTTTTGAAAAAAATTTACTATAATGGAAAAAGATGTGGTGTAAAATAATAGGGTATCTATATGCCTTTAGAGCTCAATACACAAGAAATAAAACTAGTAGTTTCGTGTAGTAGCGTGCAATGATGAGCAGATAGACATAGAGGAATAGGAAATGGAATCAACGTCCATCTACACTCAGGACAAAACAATATTAGAACGTCAATGTCACCATTGGGTGTAGTAACTAGCAAAGGAATTTGCAGAGTTTGATATATGTTATATCAGATGCAGACAACATAGTTAGTAGATGCAGTGGTGGACAATGTATCTCCCCTATGTGTAGATATGTATGTATGCTATAGTAGATATAAACATGATTGATACATAGTGGTGCATACTTGTTGTATGGAACATTCCAGAAGAGGGAATGTAATGAATAACATAGTATTTTGTGGATAGCACCTTACGAAATATTGAAACAATACAACAGTTTCAACAACATGCTTTTTGAAAATGAAACAATAGAGCCGAAGGTAGACACCGACAATCAACAATGCCTTACAAAGAGAAAGATAAATTGTATAACAATAACTATTTCATTGCATTGCAGGCATACCCAAAGAGTAGAAGGCATAAATGAAATAATATTTGTTTTAGTAACAATATTCTCAAAAGAGAAAGATTCACAGTAACAAACATATGGAAAAATGTAGATTGTTCAAGAGCACCAAATTGAGAATGCAACAATATATTAACATAAATTGTATAACATTAACTATTTTACTACATTACAACCATAGCCACAAATAAAACAATATCGGTTTGAACAACGAGTGAGATGCGAAACCCTAGAAATTTTAAAAATCCACAGTGACAAAGCCATGTAAGAGTTCTATTGTAAGTGTTATATGGAACATTAATACCACCATTGATTAGAGGAATGGACATTATTTTATGCCAAAAAGGTAATATAATTATGTGAAAGCTTAGAGTTTAAATGAAGCATATGTCAAATAAGTGTATTTACATGAGAAATGCAGAACCTTAAGAATAAATAGATAATTGCATCAACACAATCCTGTTGAAGTTTGATACAAAAATTTGAAACTATATTTTTTTATTTTATTTCTAATCATTCTCAAAGGTCATTTACAAAACATTGCTTCCTCAAAATTCACATAATGTAATTTGATAACTGAACCTGGGGTGAGGTTGAGCTCATAGAAGATCTAATTTTGTGAAAAGATCCATAGTACTGATGAATATAATACAAGATAAAAGATCATTCACTAAGATAGTACTATCTTATGTGAAACAAAATTTGTTTGTTTTGAATATGGTCTACAAAAAAATAAAATGAAATGTGAAGTTTAGTGCAATGAATATGTGTAATTGGTAGAAAATATGTAAAGTAGTGAAAATAAAGAGTTCTATGATTTATAACACAATAGTATGCAATGCATTTCCAATAAAAGGTATTAAATCAATAAGATGTAGGCATACCTTGTGGGTGCAATAGGATATAGCATGAATAGAAGAAAAGAAGGCTTGCTCTCCACCCTACCATATTGGGTCTTGCAGCTGCATGGGCTATCACCAAAGCCCCGAGCAAGGACATACATTTACCACCACTATGATCAATGGTGAAACCAATGTTTCAGTAGTTGAGAATTTTCTATAAATATATGTTGTTTCTGGATATTTGATTGTGTGTGAGTTTTTTCGCATACAAACTAAAACATAATCAAATATCCAGTAACAATAAATATCAAGCATTATGGATTGTGGAAGTATCATAGTATTAACCTAGAAATTTTATTTAGTTGCAATTAGTCTTTTGTATTTTGAGGAATATATATAGTTGTATTGTTTATGACAAACAATTTGACATGTAGTTGTGAAATATGAGATGGAATAAAGGACATCTAGCCTTACCTTCTATCTAAATAGAATGTAGTTGCAATTTGTAGGCCATGCCAAACATGTGATTGCAAAGCTATTTAGTATTCTGGAGATGTGAATCCATACTTCAGAATGTACGTTTGCAATCTAAAATAGTTTCAATTAAATATAGTTAGACACAAGGAAAATTTGAAGTTTAGTGCAGTGAACATGTGTCATTAGTAGACAATATCTAAATGAAGAAATATAAACAACTCTATAGTTTATAACAAATAGTATCTAATGTGTCTACAATAGAAGAGATCATATAAACAAGATGTAGGCCTACCTTTTGCAAAGAGAAAGAGACAATACTTGGACAATTATTCCTTCCATATAATTTTATTTGGCACCTCACAATTTTGTTGAGTTGAAATCAATGTTATCCATTTTTAAGAATATATATAGTTGTAGCATTTGTGACAAAAAATTTAGATGAATTTGCAAAAGAAGAGATGGAAAGAATGGGATATATCCAAGGTTACCTTGTATACAAATGGAATATAGTTGCAACTCAGACACCATGGAAAACTTGTGAGCATGAAGGTATTAAGAATTGTAAAGATCTACAGATATAGTTGAAAATGTTTGCAATCTAAATTTGTTAGATTATGATATAGTTAGAAACAAATGTTTCAAAAGTGATAGCTTTGGAAGCGGCATTATTGGGTAAAGGAGAGTAATGTATTGAGAGAAAAATTAAATAGAGATAATATTTTGGTCAAGTAAGGAACATGAATGAATCGATGTTTGTTGTTGGAGGCAAGGGGAAACACAAGGAAACAGTTGAATAGCAACTTCTCTTAGCAATCACTGTAGAAGTAAAACCTTGTATATGTTTGCAGAAGTGATTGCAACTGCACTATGGAGTGAACAAGAAAGAAGGAAAATTAGGAATGGTGGGAATTGTAAAAGCATTAAAATGAAAAATAAAAGGAGAAGTGGTATAGTTATTTCCAAGAACAAAAAAAATTCATCATGATGGGAATACAGACAATTGTTGGGGGAAATCCTCTCCTTTGATTCAAAGTGCATTGTATTTTTTGGAATGCAACCTAGAGTATCTGTCGAAAGAGAAAGGTGGATCAATGCGTATTCTTGTTATTAATTTAACACAAGAGAGAGCTATGAACATTAGTCCTTTCTTTTCTTTAGTTCCAATATATATTGTATCTCTCGTGTCAAGCCTTTAGATTTATGTATTGCTATCACCTGAGACATTGTCAAGGGGATCTGCCTTTGGCTACCTCATGTGATTGAGGTATTTTAACACCCCTCACATATATAATAGCCTTCACTAAACCCAATGATTGATTAACCAAGCTAGCTGCCACCCAAATATTTATTGTCAACATTACTTGTTGGCCAGTTGCAAGTGAGATTTCTACTTGAAGTTGTTCATCATCACCATAATCATGTTTGTTTTGCTAAGAAATTTTAGCAACACTAATTTCAATTAGAATATTTAACTATTGTAGCATTTTCCGATTGTGTAAAGCAACCAACCTATTTGTTGGGAATAAGTGGATAGCCTCATCAAACTCTTGGTTTTGTTTAGTTGTAAGCATGGCTTTTGTTTGATTCATAAGATTTTTCCAGTCAAACTGGCATGCCTAAAAATTTCTAAAATTCAAAAGGATTGTATGAAATTGTTGTTGTAAATTGAGTTGTCCATGCTGGAAAAAGACAGTGTCAAGTGTGACAACAATATTAAAAGTGTTCCAAAGAGCCAATGCTATGGAGCGAGAACCATAGATAGGCCTATCCAAAATAGGAGGCAGTTGTGTTAGGTCACCCATGAGTATAATAGAGACATGACCAAGTGGCTGCATATGTCTAGCAGGGAATGCTTGCCGCAATTGACTATCTATTTTAAGCAAAAAATTGGGACCCAAGAAGCTCATTTCATCAATTAAGATGTACTTAATATGTTTGATGTTCTCTTTAAATATGGTCAATGGATATCCTTTTAATGGATTCATATCTCTAATTGTTATCCGGAGAGCTGTATGCACTTTAGGGGCATGAATATTGTAAGCAGCCACACCTATTGGTGCCAAAACAAGCAAAGGATTCATTCTATGATTCAGTGCTCTCCAGATCTTGTTAATAAGGAATGAGTTTTCTGTACCAGTAGTTACTTGAATGATCATATACAACAGTGATGATGAAGATGGTCCAAGATGGTGTTGTTGAAAGATATTCAGAGCAAGTTGTTGCCTAGGAGATAGCTGATGACAAAGTGAAGGCACTACCAACAAGCAAAGAGTGTCTTTAGTTGTATGAAATTTACTTGTTGAAATGAACTATTTAGCAATGCTCTGTAGATTCTCTGGAACATGGGGTCTGTCCCATTTGTGATGTAGATAAAAGTCCCATCTACCCAATAGTTGTAGCTGGTCAAAACAAACATTGTTTGTGGAACAAAGTCAAGAAAGTAACTCCCATTCGTATTCATTTGCATGGGGTGGAGAGTACACACTATCATTATCACTTTCACCATCATCTTCATCAACAAGGGGAGCAATAAATCTATCAACATTCCAAGCATCATAGCCAGCAACATAAAATAGCCTCCAATATTGTGTTATGATTTCTCTTGTATGGCCTATGTCTGCATCAACATTTTGGAAAGTCTTGTATAGTAATAATTCTGACCAACAAAATGTTTCAAATACATCAATTTATTATGATAGGGTGGTCTTGAAAAGATGGTAAACAATTATGATAGTAGGTTGTGGTTGGGCACCCTAAGCTGCACCTTTGTGATTTCTTTGATATGTATACAGTTGTATAGATTGAATAAGGGATATTGTCTCCATTTCAGCTGGTCTTTGCATGTAGGAATGAATATAACCACTTGCAAGCTCGTCAGCACTGTCAACTATTTTCAAATGGTGAAATGTCTACTTTCTGACATTCAAAGATAGGAAATGTTGGCTTGAGATGGCAAGGGGAACCTTTTGTAGCATATGGCATGTTTCTTGTGCACCAATGTCACGATCTGCAACCAAGTTCAACATGAATTTTTGGTAGGAAAGAAATGCTTTATCACTAGATGAATTTGTATTTGGAAGACTCTGCAAGATATCAATATAGCTTTCAAATTATTTTTTAGACTTTGATGCATATTTGGAAATATAGTTTAGTGCAATTTGTATAGACAATACTAGTTGTTAATCAACATTTTCTCACCAAATTACAAGCATCTCAAGGTTGTGGATATTAACACACTCATCATTTCTTGCTAGCTTATACAATTTGGTGGATATTAACACAATATTCCTTCATGTTTGACAATTTTGGCATTGCTCGACACCCTTTGAAATCTGGTCCAATCATACTTGATCTTTGCAAAGCTTACATTAGCACAAACAATATTTCCAAATTCCCATAGGTTTTTGTGTGTACACGATTCTTTTGGGGTAGTTGGGTTAATAGTTTTAATTTTCCCCTTCTTTCTGCAAAGGAAGTACAATCACACACTTTTCTATTACAACCACACCCTTTTGCATCTCAATAAATACCATTTCACATTTCAAGTTGTTCTATATCTTATGAAAACTTGCAATTTGTTCTACATATATTCATATTGAGAGTTCAATATCACACCAAAGTGTTAAAAGGGTCAACCTTTATTGATATTGTTTAAGTTCATTTGGTGTTTCATATATTATCATTGAGTTTGATTTTTTTCAAAGTGTAGATATTAATATGTATATCAAATATAATTATTAAAATTTTTAAGTATTGGTATAAATATTAACAAATATGAAATAAATATTATGAAATTTTGATTAATAATTAAAATGTGGCTATTATTATAAAAATTGAAATTGCATGTTTTGGAGTAACAATTTGATTAAGCACATTGTTCTTGAGTATAAATGATATCCAAGTAATAAGAAAATTTATGGAGTTCTAGTTAACAATAATCAAATTATTACTTTTTGTTTGAATTGATAACATTGTTTAATTATTATCAAGATGTATCTTCAATAGACTAATGCTTAATTCACTGTACTATTATTTTAAAGCCTTTTAGAATCATTTCAGCTAACCTTTTTATGTGATCCATTAAAGGAAGTTGAATTTGTAGAATGTAGTGATATACAATGTTGACACTTTACTAAAACTGAGAGTGATATAAAGTGAACCCACTTGCTCAATTTATTATGGCCATATATTTATATATCTATTGATATATGATCAATTCCACATAGTTGGTGGTAGTTAAATACAATAATCTTTTAATATTTTTTTTTAGCAAGAGAAAGAGGCCATTGGATGAAATTTCATTGGCTTGTTAGGAAAAATGATTAGCATAAGAAACCCATTTAGATATTACTAAAAAAATATTATTATTTCCTAACCTACTATGATACCATGATAAAAATTAAGATCACAGGTAGCTAATTATTATAAATAAATAAAATTTGAATCATAGATTAAAAAAATTAAACATATTACAAAATGTATTGGTCTGGGAAACCCTTTCAAATAAAAATCCCCATAAAGTATTATTTTATTATAAAAAACTTATAGAATGATGTAGGAAAATGTAGATTGAATCTAACAACATCACTTCTCCTCATGTCAACATGACCAAAAATACGTATTGCACATAGTGAGATGACTCACTATAAATATCCAAATTTTCACACACTTCATAAGAGAAAACCTCCACAAATATAGTAGAAGTGGTGGAAAAAGTTACTTGAATGGAGGGGTATTAGTCACACCTATTAAAAGCTAGCATCTATATATAATCAATAATATAATACTTTTATAAATTATCAATTATTTAGTTGTATATAATTTATAAATAATGTAATATACAAAAAATATAATCTTAGATTAGAAGAATATATAAGGGTCATTCCATGATAGAGTCCCAAGCTTAGCACATAAGATTTATCACTTTGGAGGGAGTTGGAAAGTTTTTTAGGATTCTTAAAGTTAATTGCACCTACAAATATGTTCTTTAGCCCTACATGGATAAGAGATCCCTCCATAATAGAGTCTCTTGGTTTTTACCATCTAGACACTATTTGACTATTCCAAGAATGAACAAATCATTGCAAAATAGTATCATTTAGTATCAACATAAATATTATTGCAGGCATATTTTTTATTCTGTGCATCTTGAGGTTAATTCAACTTCATCAATCCGTTGAGTTGGGTGGGTGAATTCTATGGGAGGATATTTTTTTATCCTAATATTTTGATTCTTCCAAGTTTTATTATTTTAGAGTAGTGCCTTAATAACCCTGAGAGAAAAATATACCAATCTATGATAGAAAGGTTCTTGGATTTGGTGGAACCTATGGATATTTTTTGACCTACAAGTGGATATAATGTACCTCAGCAATAATATATCTATTTTTTCCTAATCTTCACACTAGTTAACCATACAAATAATGTAGAAATTCTTGCAAAAATAGCATTTGAGGGCATTGTAAGTGTGCCAACAATTATATGTTCTATATTTATGGGAAAAAATAATTGTGACAACATATTGTGGTGGGTGGGTGAATAATATGGGAACCCTCATTCATCCTCTATGTCTCACAACTCTTCCAAAGTATATTATTTTGGTGTAGTCCCTTAAGTTCCTTAAGAGAAAAAGTTGTAATCTATCATGGAATAATTCATTTTGTTCATGTAACCTATGTATGCGATGTAGCATCAGAAATTGTCACCCTTCACAATTTCAAACTATATTTTGATCCCACTTAAGTTATTGGACCTAATTGAGCACCTAAATTCCTAAATTATGCATTCTATGGACCATTTTTATAAATTCTCTACAAATTACAAGAATAAAATAAATGCTTTCATATAATACTTTCCCCTTCACACCTTAATTTCCAATTTGGAAATATTTGCATACAACGAATTTGTTCCCCTATTTTGGCTTTAAATTCAAATATGTTAGTATTGGAATTTTATTATTTGAATTTCAAGTGTCCAAGGTCAGCAATCGAGATTTAATTTAGGGGAGATTAGAATAATTGCATAAAAATACCTAGTTATTCCATTATTTGAAAAGTAACAAGAACAACCTAGGAAATTATTGAAAAAAATATTATCAAGAGAATATACAAGCATTCAAAAGTTGATTTTTAGTGATTTACTATAGCAATTCAAAATCCAATCATGATGTCAAATAATATGTGATGTTATGTATGTTTATACTATCATTTTTTATGAAGGCTAACCCTTTCGTAGGTCTAAGAAATTTAAGCACATAAAGAAAGTAAGATCCAAGCCTTAAGTATATGTGTATGACTTTAGTCCTTTATGGAAGCTATGGAAGGGTGTTGAGTTGCAACACTTTATGGATTCATCATTTTTTATTTATTTTTATCCCTATCCCTCAAAAGGATAGGTTTTATATCATCGACATAACCATTTTGGAAGTGGAAACACTAACACATGGTTTGACTAAGGTAAGCCCCTAAATGGAAAAACCCTTCCTCTCTCTTTGAATGCACAAATTTTAGATCTAAAGTAGTTTGGAGGAGACTTGAAGATCAATTATTGATGGTTTCAATAAAAACCCTACAACTTTAGAACAAATGGAAACTTAGTTAAAGAATCATTTGACAATTATTCGACTGTGTGGGGTGTGTCCAAGAAGTTGAGTTCACCTTTTGGCCAAAAAGTTGAATTGTTTTTCCCAATTTTTAGAATTTCTCACATTTGACCTAAAAATTTGAAGCACTTAAAAATTGAATCTTAAAAAATACAGTAATATGAAATGTAGTACTCAAAGTCTAGTTTCCAAATATGTGCCTTCTATTAATACCCAGATGATATAAATTTATTTTCAATAGGAATATCTAAAAACCATGGTTTAAAAGTCACTCTTTTAAGACCATACCATGCATGTGTATGCCAAAAATATTTTGACCTAAATAAAATTATTTTTCTATATCCTTTTGTGAAAATATTTGTAAGACAATGAATATTGTTTAGCATATTTTTTTGTATTTTTTCTAAATATTTTCTTGGTTGTCTTTGTTGTTTTTAAAATCCCTCTTCTACGAAACATAAGTAGACCTGAAATTATCATTTTTATTTTTTTTAAATTGAAAATAATTTATTGAATATTGTTGACATAATTTTATTTTCAAAAAATTCAAGAAATAAAAAATTATTAAAACTAAGAAAACATGTTATTTCAAGTTGATGGACTAGTTTCATCAAAAAATGTTTGAAAATTAAAAAAATAATCCAATTGTAAAAGAGACTACACATTTGAAATCTACATAGTCTCATTTATAATGGGTTTTAATTTGATAAAATAATTTTGAAAACAAACCCATCACCAATATTGACATAGTTAGTTTGTTCCCTCGAAATTTTTATGACCTTGTACTTGTAGGTCTAATGCTAAGGGTTGGGTTACGACACCTTTTCTGAGCCAAAATCCAAATGAAAGACATGGATTATTATTTTCAAATCTTTTAGAAAGAGTACCCACTTTAAAATGGGTACCTATTCTGAAAAATGTATGGGTACTTATTTTAAAGCTAAAAATGACACTTCCCCTAAAACTGGACCCAACTTCTTGCATAAACCTTGTGATAAGAAGGAAGAGAAAGCTCTAGTCTTGCAACATAGGACTGAAAATATAGATCTAAAATCCCTCTAGAAGGATGTATTCATCCAGGGTGAATTAGTCCTCCAAAATTAGCTTCAAACTTGTAGATAGGTGCACAACGTCCTCTGCCCATTCTAATTGTTTCAATTTCTTTTTGAATTTTTCTTTTTGATTTATTTGTATTAGAATAGTAAATTGCTTCATTAGCCTAGTCATACATTGTGTTTAACTCCTAGGTCCATTTGAAATTTGGTCAAGAACTTGTTGACTAACCTTTTCAGGTTATAAGTTAATCATGTATCTTGTTTAAATTCATCAAACCCTCACTACCACAAATCTCTAATGGAATAAATTAAAAAGTGCCTAAACCCTAGGTTCAAATCTTCGGGATTCACTTTTCTATGTTACATTTTGGTGAATATGAAATGTTAACACTATAAACCCTCTATGTTTTAAGTGATTCATCCTAGATCTAGGTTTAAAATTCCACTTTTTTGCATTTCTCATTTAGAAATTCATTATTTCATCATAAAAGGCATAAATATTCAAAAAATTGTATATCATATTTCATCATTGGTTGCAATAGAGTTAGTTTCAATCATTATAGGTTAGATCTACATCTCAATTACATTCAAAATTTTGCATTAGGTCATTTAAAATATGAATAAAAAATACAAGAGTTAATTGTGTCCATTTAGGTACTTTGTATATAATACAAAAAGTGAAAATTTGCATTATTTTATTTTAAAAAGGCATAAACATAACCATTTTCAGATTTTGACATATAAGAATCAGTCAATCATTGCATCGTAGATATGGAAATTACATAACAATTATGTTTTATTTCTTGATTTCTTTTTAAATCATTGCTCACTTATGTTTTGAGTTACATAATCCTAAAATTGAGAAAATTCTAGAAAATTATTCACTATCACACCTACTTGCATGTAGAACTAAGATCCTTAAATAGTATAACACACACTCAAATGTTGAATTTTACAAAAGCTTGTATAGGAAATAATCACCCTAGGTGACCTAGTCCTATTAAATTGAGCCCTAATTCACTAATCATAATCTTGTCATTGGTATCTGTCTAGTTTTGGTATCAATTTTTGAATATCACTCCTATCATTATATATTTTTCTCAAAACATTTATAGCTTGATCAATAGGGAATAATATAATGTTCTCATTGCAAAAATATTGTGTTATCATAATTCATGTTCTATTGTCTTATCTTGTTAAGTATCTCAAGGAATTTTTGTTACAAGCATGTGAGAATGAGTTTATTTCTCCATTTTTACCACTTTTCATTGATCCCTCTCTAACTATCTCTCCTATGTGTGAGGTTAGTTTGGACCAAGATACCTTAATGATTTTCTTTATTCTCCCAATACCTTGCCTACTTGTGAAGAATGTATCTTGGTGTCAGAAGATCCAATCATTGAGTTTCATAAGAATCTTATTTCTTTATCTCTAACTTTCTCTCCTACTTGGTAAGATATTGTTGAGCAAGAGGATGAAATAATTCATTCTTTATTTCAAAATAAAATACAATGGATTTCATAGATTAATATGATAAGGTGACATTAGATCCCCCCTCAATAAAAAATCATCAACAAGTAGTCAACTTTGTTGACTTGGTTATGAACACACAATTGGCTATTATATCTACTTTAATTGTTGGACCTCATAGAAATCCTTTGAGTAATGGACCTCCTAAAAGTCCTCTAATTATTGGACCTCCTAAGTCACCTCTCATTATAGGACCTCCTAAAATTCATGGCCATATCCTAAAATTTGTAAAACAAACTCACTAGTAATCATGTGTTGCAACAACCAAGTTCTCCTGTAGTTGCTCACACATTTATCACTAGAAATGAAAAGAAGAAAAATGCCAACACCTATCCCATCACCTTTGTTGACACCCTTGACATTGTTTTAGTATTGATGTAAAGGGATATTTGGGAATTTAAAGTATTGGTAGTCTTTGAAAGGAATATGAATCAACATTATGCAATTCTCTACACATGGAAAACATGTTAGTCTACTTCAACACATTCAAATGACACATTGGCATTCACAATATTGGTATGAATTTAGGTTGTGTGTTTGGTATACATTCAGGTTTGTGATAACATAATTATGCCATTTTCCACATTCGAAGACTCAAGGCACATTATGTGAAAAGGTAACTTAATCATGTTTTTTATTCATGAAATTTTAAAAATTAGATCATACATTGGTCTTAAACTTTGGGATTGAAATTGTATTTATCAATTATTTGTTATGGATCAACATGTCTTGGATATTTGGCAGTATTAAAGTGACACACCTAAATGGGTTGCAACGGGAATATTATGTTATATAATCCTTTATGGTTGATGCTAACATAATGTTAAGTTGCTGGGAAATGTGAGAGGTCCTCACCATGGTATATTTGCAAGGAATGTGGTTTTATGTTTGATGTTGAAAATGCTAAGTTTGCAAGGTAATAATTAACAAGGCCGACATAATAATTTGTAAGGTAAATATTATTGGGGATCAACACCATAATACATTTACAAGAAATTAAGGAAATTAACACAATGATATTTCATTGTTTTGTTTTGTCACATGTTTGAAGCTTCTCGAACACACTTTTGACAAAGAGAATTATGATGTGTTTTTATTATAATTTTTATTGAGGTAAAGAGCATGACAAAGGATAGGCTTTGCAGGAAGTTGAGGAATGACGATTTCGGTGGAGCTTGAAAAGACAATGCTCAGCTAATGTGAGCAGTGTAAGGAGTGAAAAGAAGAACTGTTCTTTCAGTTGACCCAACATAGCAATAATAGTGGTATGGTCATTACTTTCAAGTGGCATCTTTCATTTTTAGTTGTTGTTTCTAAATTTGCATAAAACGTTATATGGTGAAAAAGGTTTTTTTTTTTTAAACAAGAAAAAAGAAAAAGTAGGCTTTTTAGTTTGAATAACTTAGGTTATTTATTTGCAATGAAATGAGGGATGGAGTTTGTAACCCTATTGTTTTGCATACTGGTTTTTGTGACACAATGCTAATCTTGTTGAGTTGTTTTAGTCTAAGCAATGTGGGTATACATCTTACATTGAAATTTTTTGGTGGCAAGATTTACTGTTACAATTATCACCAATTAATGGCTTTTTTCAGTTATGAGCTCGAATATGAGCATCCGTAAAGGATATAAAATCATATCTAGATTATGGGTTTTGTTGGTTGAACACAATGCATAAATCACATAGTTTGTATATGTGAATATTATTCATTGTGATTGTTGTGCCATAAATAATTCTTGAGGAAAATGTAGAGATCTATTTTTGTAAAAGATTGTGCACAAAATAGTGAAGATTACATAGTATATTGTATGTTTTAAACGTTCCATATTATGAATCTTTGGGACATAAAATATATTAGTGTAAAGGTGTTGTAATGATTTGAAAAGTGACAGAGTGATCCTCTGTAGTTTATCTTTTCATGTTTAAGAGTATTTGGTAGCTAGTGAGGAATTTGGTAGCCAATGGGGCTTTTTGTTGCCAGTGAGGCATTTTGTAGCCAGTGAGGCTTTTGTTGCCAGTGAAGCACTTTTCTAATTAAGCCAGTGATGCTATTTCACAAGTGGTTTTTCTATGCCAGAGGTTTTTCCTCTCATGGAAGTCATTTGTGTTATGGCACTATGATTGGTTTCATTGATTAACTTTGTTCTTGCTCAACTATTTCATATTTAAATTTTTCTATTGAAATCAATGAGTATTATATCACTAAAATTTCATAAGCACTAATTGATGCAATCTTGTTAAATTAAATTGAAGTTCTTTCTCTTATAACAAGCTTGCAACTTCTCATATATGATGTTGCACTAAATGGTCAAGTTGGTTAAGTTACACACTTTTTAAGGAAATTTTCTTGAAAGATTAATTAAAAGTATTTTTAGAAATTTCCATACCACTGATTCAACCCCTCTTCTCAGTGGTATCATACTCCAACAATTGGTATTAGAGCTAAACCCTTGACAAAATTTTAACAAACTTAAGGGGTTCCTAGTAATGAAGTACTAGTTATGGCAAATCAAGAAGGTCTTTCTACCTCCAGAGCACCATTATTTGATGGTACTAGCTAAGCCTTTTGGAATCTTAGAATGAAATTTCATATAACCTCTCTTTGTTATGAGGTTTGGTATGCTATTGAACATGAATACACTGCCACACCAACACCCTCTACTATAAACTAGAAAAAAGTATATGAAAATGATGCTAGGTCTACAAATGCAATTTGTTGTGGGCTAAATAATGATGTGTTGGCTAAAATCATGGACTATAAAAGTGAAAAGTCAATCTGGCATAAATTTTCTAGAATTTATGATGGTGATTAAAAAGTTAAAGAAGCTAAATTACAGTCTTTTAGAGCCAAGTTTGAAAGTTTAAAGATGACCGAGGAAGAGAAGGTAGTTGATTACCCTTTAAGAGTTCAGAAAGTTGTGAACTCAATTTGTGGTCTTCATGAAACCTTAGAAGAAAGTGTAGTTGGTAAAAAGGTGTTAAGGTCATTGTCAACTAAATATGATCCTAAAATATTTGTTGTAGAAGAAAGAGACTTAAACAAACTCACTTTTGATGAACTACATGGTGTCTTCACAACCTATGAAATGAGAATGTGTACTAAAAATTCTATTACCAAAGAAGTGGCCTTTAATTATGTGAAAAAAGATAATGAAATAAACTTAGATCCAAATAAATTGGATGACAATGATTCTGTCCTTGTGAGAAAACTAAAAAGAGGATCTGGTAGGTATAAAGGGAAACTACCTTTTAAATGTGGAAAAATTGGGCATTATGTTGCCCAATGTCCTAACAAGGACTCTTAAAGTGATGAAGAAGTAGATAGTAGATAAAGAAAGAAAGAAAAAAGTAACTCTATAAAGAAAAATGTTTTTAAAAAGAAGAAAAGTTTAATTGTTGATGTAACTGATAGTGGTATAGATGCATCCATTGAGGGAGAAGAAGAAACCCTATTTATGAAATTCATTAATCCAAATCCAGATCATAATGAAGAGATTGATAACATTATGAACAATGGCTCAAGGGTAGAAGAATATCCCGTATTTAGAACACCTTAGTTTCAAGGCACTAGATTCATTTTTTGGAAACATAGGATGGAGGCCTATTTATCTTCCTTAGGATTTGATGTGTGGGAAATAATGGAGAAAGGTTGTATAGTATCTACAACATCTCCTTCTACACTAGATGAAAAGAAGGATCTAGAATCCAATGCTAGGGCTATGGATGCTATCTTTAATAGTTTTCCAAATGAGATTATTGCTAAGGTTATTTATTGAAAGAATGAAAAGATGGTTTGGGACAAACTGAATGAAATTTATCAAAATAGTGAGTTACAAGGATAGACATCCTCAAAAATTGATACAAGTTGTGACACATTTTATTATGAAGAAGAGGTTGATCTTGAGATTGGATTAATATGTTCTTTAAGAGATATTAAGAAACTCAAAGAGGAGGATGTGGTGAAGAAGAATCAGGTTCAAAAAGACACTGAAAAACTAGTGAACAAGGTGAATAATTGTGAAAAACAAATTCTTGATTTGAAACTTCAAATTGAAATACTGAAAGTTACTAAAATGGAGTTAGAAATAAAAGAAAAAGAATGTTGCACTTTAGAGGAAAAATTTTCTAACATGAGGAAAGAACTTGGCATGTGTAATAGCAGTAATAAACTGGAAGTTCTTATAGGCATACAAAGGTATCATAAAGACAAAATAGGTTTTGGGTTTATAGAAGATAACTGCTCTCATTCAAGTAAATCTCAACATGACAATGTGACAAAAGAAATTCTTTGAAGCCATTAGTTGTGTCCAGAATAAGTTCAAACAAACAGTGTGGAAATATCAGATATGTAGCAAAGGGTTACAAGTCCAACAACATTACACAATAAATGGAATCAAACATTTATTCCAAAGAATTTTTTGATATTGCTAAAACAAAATTGATTTGGAAACCAAAGAAGATTGATGAAAAGACAAAGGATACATTTAGTCAAACTGTTTTACATTTGAAGGTGAAAAATGAATGGATTCTAGATAGTGGGTGCTCACACCATATGACAGGTGATAAAAGAAACTTTCTGAATTTTGAATATTGTTATGGTGGTTTAGTATGGTTTGGAAATGATGATTGTATTCATATCATTGGGAAATGTAATTCTTTGAATGATAAATTGTTTTTGTAGGATGTGTACTATACAGAAGGTTTATAGCATAATCTTCTAAGCATGACTTAGATCTGTGATCAAGGTTTTTATATTCTTTTTAATGCTCTTGGGTGTGAGATTAGAAATAAAACAGGTGAAATTTTTACTGCAGGATCAATAACTCAAGGGAAAATTTACAATCTACAAGAAACAAGATGTGTGAAAATCAGTGCTTAGTTGAGGAAGATAATGAATGACCTTCCTTATATTCATCTTTACTAAATTATCTATGTGCAGTTTCATGGTACATTTCAAGTATCTTTTTTTATCAATGTGGTTGGTTGTTACATTAGGTTCTATCTTTGCAGTACTGTTAATAATGAAATTCAAATGAGTTATCTAATTGAATAGTATACACTAGTGTATACTATGTGAAGTTTTTTGAAGGCTCAAAAGATAATTTTTTAATTTATTTTTTCAGTTGGTTGCATATGCTTTTTTGCAGTATAGGGTGTAAGCATTTTTGTTTGAAAAATATAATGTTTTTGTACAGTCATATGCAATTTCTTCTTCCAAAAGAAATATTGAGAAAGTGACAGTGGACAATAGTTAAGTAAGATCATTGGTGTAACAGTTGCAATGCTCTAACTTGCTAATATTGATAATATATGTTGCAGTTGTATAATGGTCAATGGATAATGTACAAAACAATGGATAGTGGTTCTATCTTTCTATTATTGTCTACAAAGATAGTGCAATGTTTCATTTATTGTTCAATATTATCAAGCATAATGTGTGCTAATTGTATTAGGGTATGTGTAGGATCATCATGGAAAAAATAGGCCCTTAAGTGGAAAAAAATTTAGAAAAATCAGAGTTAGACAACTTGACATAAAAATTTGAATAAGTTATCTATATTATTTCAAAAATATGTAAGAATATAATTTGTAGCAAATTGAATGTAATTTCTAAGCTACTAGGTTTTTTTTACAAGATAAAAAATCTGTTTGGTGAAAATTTGAAATTTCAATGTAGTAGTACTTAAATTTCAGGGAAAAAATAAGAAGTAGGTGTCTGTCTGACCACCCTAACCACAATAAAATGATAATACTTTTTTATAATATTTTAGATATAAGTAGATGAGTCATGTCCCGATGTGATGCATATTTTTTTGTATTTTTTTCCATGTAAATAATTAATTATGATTTTTTTTATTACAACTTTTAGAAAATATAAAAAATCATATGTATAACCACCTTAACTTGGTCAAAACTTCGTGAAATTCAAATTTTATTTTTTTTAATCCTATAGTATGTGAAGCATAGAATGTGACACATGTTTTGGATTCAAAAAATGTGATATCATTTGAAAGCTATAGTTTTTTTCAATTAGCCTATTAATCAACACTTTAGTCATAATTTGAATAGAAAATGAATAATAATTACTTATTAAATTCAAAGTAAAGTATAATCTATATTAGTGGAAAGATGAGAATATCCTTTAAAAACCCTTTTCATTTCATCAATTTTGAGTAAAAAAAATTCATCAGCCACATACCCATCATATTGCCACTTTTTGGCCCATCATGATCCTGCACATACCCATTAGCAGGTATAAACATTCTTGCAGCTAGGCAGTGTCTTTGGAAACAACGAAGCTAGTTTGGTTTGGTTTGCTTGTTAGTATGGCTTGGTGATGCTCATATTTTTAAGACTTTCTATTACCATTTCCAGAATATAAATTTAGTGTCATAGTGAACAAACATTGATATAACTACCTAAAATGATATCTTGTAGCTTTGCATTGATCATACTTGCTATAATATGAAAATACATCAGTGTTTTGTGATAAAGTTGTTTGATCGTAGAGATAATACTTTGTACTATTGTTATTGATGACTTGTTGTTGATGATTCTTGAAGTAGAACAGTTGGTTGTATCATTGTTCTTTAATAGTAATAATGGCTTTTACATTGGATTTGGTGACAATGAAGTTTAAGGGAGGTCTTGACAAGACAAAGATAGGTGATGGTTTTTTCATGCTGGTTTGATTGGTCTCTAACAGTGACATTGCTTTGAAAATGTGACAATGGTGTTGTTTATGTTGTTCATATTCATGCCTCTTGCATATAATTTTCTTATGATTCTTTCCTATATTCCTTGGGGATGTATTTTTTCTTTACAATATTGTTAATAGTGAGCCTTTAGTGATGATTGAACGGAATGTGAAAATATTTATATGTCACTTCATGCTTGCAAGGATGATCCAATGATTTTTTTGTTGCTGCTTGGTTTTAGCGGGAGTTGTTCACCATCTCTAAGTTCTATGTTCAACATAGTAGTATTTTGTTTATTTTTTAATACTATAGCAGATTTTTGGTCTTATTCATTTAGGACTAATGCTATTTTTTTTGTATCCAATGTGTGAGTATCTTATTGCACTTGGAAAAGTACTTGGTGTCCTTCTAGTGCTTCCTCACCCCTTGAACTTTGGCATTGTTTTCAAAAGGGGGAGAAAAGTATTGATTTTATAATATGCAGATTTCTTTGGTATGTTGATATGATAATGTGCAGATTTCTTTTGCTTAAATTGCAAAAAATAGTTCACCATGCAAAAATTAGTTCACTGTACTTCATGTATTGCTGAGTTTAAATTTTTTATGCTGATATGATGCCATTGTGGTAGCATGTTGGTGATCTTTCAGGTTGTTTGTTGACCCATTTCACAATGCTTTGGCATTGATGTCAAGGGCTATTTTGGAATTTACAGTATTGGTAATCTTTGAAAGGATTATGAGTGAGCATTATGCAATTCTCTAGATATGGAAAACATGTTAGTCTAGTTCAGTACATTCAGGTGACACATTGGAATTCACAATATTGGTATGCATTTGGGTTGTGTGTTTGGCATACATTAATAGGTGTGATAAAATTATGTCATTTACTACATTTGAAGACTAAAGGAACAATATGTGAATAGGGAACTTAACCATGTTTTTAATTGATGATAGTTTAAAAGTTAGATTATACATTGGTCTTTGTGATAGCATGTTGATGATCTTTCAAGTTGTTTGAAATCAATGCCAAAGGGGGAGTTTGTTGACCCCTTTGATATTGTTTTGGCATTGATGTCAAGGGCTATTTTGGAATCTACAATATTGGTAGTCTTTGAAAGGATTATGAGTCAGCATTATGCAATTCTCTGCATATGGAAAACATTTTAGTCTAGTTCAACACATTTAGGTGACACATTGACATTCAGAATATTGGTGTGCATTCGGTTTGTTTGTTTTGCATATGTTTAGATTTGTGATAACATTATGTCATTTACTACATTCAAAGACTCAAGGCACATTATGTGAAAAGGGAACTTAATCATGTTTTTAATTGACAACATTTAAAAGTTAGATCATACATTTGTCTTAAGCTTTGGGCTTGAAATTGTATTTATCAATTATTTGTTATGGATCAACATGTCTTGGATATTTGGCAATACTAAAATGACACACCTAAATGGATTGCAATAGGAATGTTATGTTATATACTCCTATATGGTTGATGCTTACATAATGCTAAGTTGTAAGGTGCTAAGTTGTTGGGAAATGTGAGAGGTCAACACCATGTATATTTGCAAGGAATGTGGTTTTAGGGTTGATGTTGGCAATGCTAAGTTTGCAAGGTAATAATTGACAAGGCTAACACAATAGTTTGGAAGGTAAATATTATTGGGGATCGACACTATAATACATTTGCAAGACATTATTTTCAGGTGATATCTTTCATTTTCAGTTGTTGTTCTTTATACATTTGCTTAAACAATTTTATGGTGAAAAAGGGTTTTTTTTTTTTTTGGTAAAGTTATAAAATTGGACCCCTTGCAATTTCACATACATTCTTGTATCCGCTTTAGTGTCCACTCACTTAGCATCTTGAGTAGGCTCATTTTAGCCCTTGCATCAACCTTTTTCCCCTCTCAAGATGCTCAACACCCCTTTTCAACAATTATCCTTATGTGTTAGCTTTGCATCAAACCATGTGCTTTTCCCTTTCTCATTGTTTTGAAGCATGATTTGTCTAGACAATAGTGCACTGCGCGAATGTATGCATGTTGTGCTAGCATCCTATGATCTTTCAAAATTTAAACAACCATTTTCATGCATGCTTGCCACTTGTCACATCCTTTGATCAGTGGTAATGACTTGAGATGCCCTGAAACAGCTCGGGAAGCTTCTTTTTCCTCCTTAAATGCAATCTTTTCACTTCATTTATGACTCTCCTCTACTTCTAGCTTCTTCTACTTCTTGGATCCTCTCCCAAACATTCTTCCATATTGTTATTTTTTTTGCATAGCTTCATATAGCTTGTTGGAGCAGCTTCAAGCTCTCTCAAGCTCTCTTTACAACTCCTTGTAGCTCTATCTCATTTTTTGTGCACCTGTGAGCATCCTAAGATTCCATATCCCTTATCTACTACAAACTTACTTTCTAATACGGGTTCTCCTCCTTGAGTGGGGATTTATTTTATCACCTCTTTTGTGATACAAGTTCTCCTCCTCAAGCGGGGTTTACTTTTATGACTCTTACTTAGTGGTGCGAGTTCTACTCCTGATTGGGTTTTTCTTTCACCACATAATTTTTCCATTATAATTTATCTCTCTCTCTCTTTCTCCATCTTCTTGGATGCCCATGGAGGTGGGAACACAAAAATGAGGGTTTGACTATGGAAAACCCCTATACAACCCCAAAAATTTCCACAGATATTACACTTGTAGGTACTGAAGATATCTACTAGCTAGAGGCTTCATTACTTGGGCTGTTGTGAGCATCTTCTTTCATTTCTTCTCCTTATCTTTGTTATTTCTACTTCACTTCATTTCAATTCTTTCACTTTCTAAATTACGTTTTCACATTTTGTAAATTCTCAGTAATCAAAATACTAGCAATTTCTTAGCTATTTTATATGACATTCTCGCCCTCTGGTCCATACGAGACACCAGTGCACCTCTGGGATGCTAGTGTGCTACATTGACATCCCTTTTCTACACTAATGTCCTTTGGCTGAGAGCTTGTTAGTTTGTCTAGAGAATATTTGTGACCCGCTGTTTCGGATTCTAAAACTCTCACCATTGTTCCTTGAGGTAGGTTAGGGAAGTTTTCCCTGTGAGGTTCTTTGAATGAAGAGAAATCATGGGTAGTGAATCCCCCTCTTCTACATTTTGATGAACCTGATGTGAAGAGAAAATCTTCTGAAAAACTAGGAATTTATTTGCCCCTACTTGGTGGGGTCATAACTTTTGACTTGGTGCTCAAATTTCAAAACCATTTGCACCACTGGAATGGTCTCCTAGAGAACTAGTTCAATCCCTAAAATACTAGTTCCTCTAGCATTCAGCTTTTAGGGATCAACACAAGTTCCAACCTCAAATTTTGCTTTCAAGACCTTTAAAAATGCAAATTACTTGAACATAGAAAATATCAAAAAAATCATAATGAATTTAATATGTTCTTTTGTTAGTTTGGTAACTAATTTTATTCAAAATATTAATGATGTTCCATTTAATGCATGTAAAAACTGTTGAGTTGGCTTTTCCTATGTTACTTGATATCTTTGATCCTTCTCACAAATTTCCTCTTGCTTTAGATGATATTTTCTTGCAAGAAGATGAAATCATTGATACTTTCCTTAATATTACTCTGCATTCTATTCATTCCAACGTGCTCTCTTGTGGAGATGATGCATTTGTGAATGATAATCTACCCCTCATTCCAATGCACTCTCTTCTAGGGATGTTGCATTTGTGAATGATGAGTCATATCTTTGTTACAATGCACACTCTTCTAGAGATTATGTATTCACGAAGGAGGAATCTCTTATACCTTCTGATGCACTCTCTTCTAGAGATGTTGCATTTTTGAATGATGAACTTCTTATCTATTCCAAAAAATTCTCCTCTAGAGATGATGCATTAGCGAATGATAAGTCTCCTTCCACATTTGATCCTGTTTGGATCAATGTTGAGAATATGTATTCAAATAATTGTTCTACTAGTTGTGATGATTCTATAAATATAGTCTATCTCTAATGCCTCTCAAAGGCATAAGAGACCAGTCATTTACATGACTCTAGCTAGTCCTTCTCCTAAAAGGGTTTGTTCTAATAATTGTGTTCCATTTGATAGTAGCTCTCTTGATATTTCTAAGGCCCCCTCTTATAGAGCGGTAGCCGACACTTATGAGAATAGAATGAATAAAAAACCAAGTCTTCCTTTAGCTCCTAAACCTACGACTAAAGCACCTAGTAATTACGATCTTGTCGAGCAACCTCAGATTACTCCAGATAAGATCTCACTATCAGACTTGCTTCAGTCTTCTCTAGTTTATCAAGGTATGCTCCAAGAAGCTTTGCAAAAGATCCCCTTTCCTTCTTCTAGTAGGCCAATAGATGTTGATGCATTGATAGCGTATATTCATGTGGATTCATCGAATATTACATTCTATCCATAGGAAATACCACTTCTAGAAGTGAAGAAGCAATTTGATCCTCTAAATATTATAGTCAACATTAATAAAATTGACATTAGATGTACTCTTGTTGATTCTGGTTCAGTTCTCAATGTGTGCAGTATTGATCTATTGTGTAATATTAATATTGACTCATCTTTTCTTAATGCTTCTTTTGTTGTTATTCATGGGTTTGTTAATGTTGGTCGACAAGCTCTAGGTACAACAATATTACCTTTGCAACTTGGACCTATTAATATACCTACCCTTGTATATGTTATGTCAAAAAAGCTACCTTATAACCTTCTTCTTGGTAGACTGTGGATTCATGCTATGGGTACAGTCTTGTCTACCTTGCATAAATCTATTAAGTTCATTGCTAACAATAAAGTAGACACAGTCAAGGATGACCCTGATGCTATGCACTTATGTGAAATGGTAGTTGTTGGTAAAGCTTTGGTTGGGCCTACTCTTATCCCTTCAGTGTCTTCCAATGTGTCAATGTTTACTCTAGCAACACCTACTACAAAGGATACTCTTGAGATAAACATCCCTGAAGAATAGCCTTCTAAGGCAAGAAATACTAAGTCTTCCCTTCCTACCTCTTCTCTAGAGAATGCATGTCTTGGTGACGATTGGGTTTTTCTAGACTTTACAAATTCCTTCATTCAAGAACATAAAGTCGACCTAATCCACTTATCACTTTCTGATAATATCATCCACACATGCTTTCAAAGATGATTATTCTTATGTATCGTGGGGTAGTTTGAGCAATAATTGTAATGTTCTTAGTGTTGATCCTCCTTCTAAGGAAGAGGATTACGCTTATACTAAAGAGCATAATGTTCACAACCCTCATAAAGAGGATGAAGGCAATCCAAAAGAGGAGTGTGGTCCTGTTGTTGGGACAATACTCTTTGTGAGGATCCTCCTTGTTTTCAAGATTTGCAAACATGTCACGGCCCCAACTTTAAGCTTGACTCTAAATATGGCTACAAGTGTAAAGGTTGTGGGTGTAAAAAACAAGGAATTTAGGTCCCTATATAAATCACACCTCGTAAATGTACTTTGGGACTTGGTTACTTGAATGAATGATCTAAACTGAAGCCATGGTTGAGTGACAAGAATTCTTCTCAACCTCATTCTATTCAAAAGATTCTTCCCCCATTTTCTTCTATCTTTGTGCCTTCTTCTTCTTGTGAGAAGTCTAACCTTTCTCCACAAGAGAAAGGGTTGCTTCCTACTACTCATCCTTTATCTGAGGAAGAGTGTATTTTATTGTGGCTTCTAAAATCCTGCTTAATCACTGTTCCTTCTCCTACACATAAGAAATCTCATGAACATGATAAGGAAGAACATTCTTTCTATGCATACCATCGAGTACTTGGTCATTCCACTAGTGAATGTAAGGCCTTAAAGGATAAAATACAACTTCATGATTTGGGTGCCATCAAACTCCTATTTGATTAATGCACTTTCCTTTATTTCGCATAACAAGTGATATTGAGGTTTACCTCTATCTTGTTTGTTCTAAGTATCTTACATGGTTCTTCTCCCCTGTATGTTGGGGGTAGTGATAAATTATTCTAGAGATGTGTGTCCTTTGGAACCCCTCTCTCCTTTCTATCTTTCCATTGAAGCATCCCTTGAGTGGACCCCTTTCTCTTTTGAAGGGTTCCTAATGGACCCCTTTAAAAGTTTTCCAATTTATCAATGGTCTGCATGACTATCTGATTACTCACCTACATGACCTCTTTTTGACATGTTCTATCTACAGGTAGACGTGTCATCACTTTTCAACTCTATATAGTTTGCTTCCTTTTGTTTCCTCCATGTGAGAGATTTTGGCCCGGGATACCTCAGGATAGGTCAGAGAACCTATAGGGTGCTTCCTTTGAGCTTCCTCCATGCGAGAGATCTTGAGGGTGGCTCACTTGCAAGTTTGTGTGTCTGTAGGGTGCTTTCTTGGGTTTCCTCCATGCGAGGGATCTTGGAGGTTGCCTTCATTGTAGGTCTATGGGCCTGTGAGGTGATTTTCTGAGTATCCTTCATGCAATAGATCTTGAAGGACACCTTCCTTGTAGGTCTGTGGGCCTGTGAGGCACTTATATTCTTAAATTCCTCTACTCTTCTCTTCTCAATTATATATACTAGATCGAAGATCTACATCTTCATCCTGAGTATATGCCCTTCCTCCCTTCTTTTGATAATTATTCTAAGTGTGTTTTTCTCTTAATTTGGGGATGATGCATAGTACTGAGATAACCTTTTACATCAAGGTATCTTTCACTTTGCTAACTCAAATCCTTTAGTTCTAACATCACTATTTAGTGCAGGCTTTTCTTGTCTAATGTATTTTTTTCACAAATCTCCATCCTGGGGGCATGCTTCTATTATTCAAAGAGTTATCTGCTTCCTCTATAGTATCCTTTTGGCATATTATGTTATTTATGTTTGGTAGAATTCCTTTAGTGTGCATATCAGTGTTGATTCATATGCTCACTAAAGTGGGGGAAAAATGTATAGTCATAAAATTGTACCCCTTGCAATTTCACATACATTCTTGTATCCAGTTTAGTGTCCAATCCATTAGCATTTTGAGTAGGCTCATTTTAGCCCCTACATCAGCCTTTTTCTTATCTCAAGATGCTCAACACCCCTTTTCAGTAGTTATCCTCGCATGTTAGATTTGCATCCAACCATGTTCTTTTCCCATTCTGATCATTTTGAAGTGTGATGTGTCAAGACACTAGCACGTCATGCAGACATCTACGAGTCATGCTAACATCCTACAATGTTTCAATGTCCAAATGATTTCTTTCATGCATGCTTGCCACTTTACACCTCCTTTGGTCAATGGTAACAACTCGAGATTCCCTTAAACAAATCAGGAAGTTTCTTTTCCCTCCTTAAAAGTAATCTTTTGACTTCATTTGTCACTCTCCTCTACTTCTAGCTTCTTCTACTTCTTGGCTCCTCTCTCAAACATTCTTCCATCTTGTTATTTTGCTTGCACAACTTAATATAGATTGTTGTAGCAGCTTCAAGCTCTCTCAAGCTCTCTTTACAACACTCCTTGTAGCTCTATCTCCTTTGCTTTGCACCTGTGAACATCCTTGGATTCCATATCCCTTATCTACTACATACTTACTTCATGATACAGGTTCTCCTCCTTGAGCAGGGATTGCTTTTATCACCTCTTTTGTGATACAGGTTCTCCTCCTCGAGCGAGGTTTTCTTTTATCACTCTTACTTGGTGGTGTGGGTTTTTCTTTCACCACATGCTTTTCCATTCTATTTTAGCTCTCTCTCTATCTTCTTGGTTGTCCGTGGAGGTGGGAACACCAAAATGGGGGTTTGACAGAGGCAAACCCCTATACAGTCCCAATAATTTCCCCAAATATTACACTTGTAGGTACTGAAGATATCTACTAGCTAGAGGCTTCATTACTTGGGTTGCTGTGAGCATCTTATTTCCTTTCTTCTCCTTATCTTTGTTATTTCTACTTCACTTCATTTCATTTCTATCACTTTCTATTACTTTATCACATTCTACGAATTCCTAGTAATTAGATTGCTAGCAGTTCCTTAGCTATTTTTTGTGACATTCTCACCCTCTAGCCCATATGAGACACTAGCATGTTGCTCTATCGTCAATATGCTACACTAATGTCATTTGGCTGAGAGCTTGGTAGTTTGTCCAAAGAAACTTTACAACCTGCTCTTTTTAATTCTGAAACTCTCAACAATGTTCCTTGAGGTAGTTTAGGGTAGTTTTCCTCGTGAGGCTCTCTAAATGAATCTAGAACTTGTGAGTAGTGAAACCCCCTCTTTTACATTCTCAATAAGAAAGAAAAAGGAAAAAATACGTTTTTGAGTTTGAATAACTCCGATTATTTATTTGCAATGAAATGAGGGTTAGGGTTTGTAACCTTGGTGTTTTGCATACTTGTTTTTTTGACACAATGTTGATCTTATTAAGTTTTTTAAGTATAACCAATCTATCTATATGCATCTTATATTGGAAGTTTTTGGTAGCAAGATTTACTATGACAATTATGATTGATTAATGGTACTTTCAGTTATGAACTCGAATATGAGCGGCACTAAAGGATATAAAATCATATCTAGATTTTGGGTTTGGTTGGTTGAACACAATGCAAAAATCACATAGCTTGTATATGTGAATATTATTGATTATGATTATCATGCCATAAACAATTCTTGAGCAAAATGTAGAAATCTATTTTTGTAAAAGATTGTGCACAAAATAGTGAAGAGTACATAGTATATTGTATATTTTAAAGGTTCCATATTATGAATATTTGGGACATAGAATATATTAGTGTAAAGGTATTCTAATGGTTTGCAATGAGATAAAGTGATCCTCTATAGTTTATCTTTTCATGTTTAAGAGTTTTTGGTAGCTAGTGGGGCATTTGGTAGCTAGCAAGGCTTTTTGTTGTGAGTGAGGAATTTTGTAGCCAACGAGGCTTTTGTTTCCTTTGAGGCACTGTTCTAATTAAGCTAGTGAGGCAATTTTATGAGTTTTTTTTCTACCCCAGAGGGCTTTCCACTCACGAAAGTCATTTGTTTTATGGTGTGATTGGTTTCATTGATTAACTCGGTTCCTGCTCAAATGTTTCATATTTAAGTTTTTCTAATGCAATCAATGAAGGATTATATCAGTGAAATTTCATAAGCACTTATTGATGCAATCTTCTTAAATCATATTGAAGTTCTTGTTGTTATAACAAGCTTTCTACTTCTGATATATGTTGTTGCATTAAATGGTCAAGTTGTTTAAGTTACACACTTTGTGAGGACAATTTGTTGAAAGATTAATTAAAATTATTTTTGGAATTTTCCATACCACTGATTCACCCCCCCTCTCAATGGTATCATACTCCAACAACCTCAACCATACTTTCCGCCTACACCTAAAATTCCTCAGTGTAGTGGTAAGGAGAATGATCTTGTGAAAAAATTCATAAAACCCCAACTAAGATTTCGTTATGGGATTTTGTTCAAGCATCATTGGTTTATCATTGAATGCTTCAAAATTCTTTGCTTAAAGTTTTTTTCCATCCTCATTCTCAACCAAGTGATGTGCCATCATTTCTTGAGATTATGAATTTAATTAATTTTTATATTATTTCATGGAAATGAATTAATCCCTTTGGAAATGAAAAAATGATGTCTTGATCATAATGGTTACCATCAAAAAGAATGGGATTAAGTGTACCCTTATTAATAATGGTTTAGGGATTAATATTTGTACTTCTCACCTTTTGGATAATATTGCAGTGGATAAGAATTTGATTCAACCAACTAATTTATCTATCCATGTTTTTGACAATGTTGGAAAACAACTTCTAGGTGTGATTACATTACATCTTAAAGTTGTTCTTGTTGTGTTATAAAATCCTATCCATTTCATGCCCAATGATTTAATTTAATATAATCTTCTCTTAAGTAGACCATAGATTCATGAGATGAAAGGAGTACCTTCAATGCTTCATCATTTAATGAAATACAAATAAAACTATAAGTTTTACATGATAAAGATGATCTTAAATATAAATATTGTTTACAAGCTAAAACAATAATAGAGATTCCTTTTAGAAAAGTGATACCAACATCAAAAGTGGAACAATTATAAATTGAAGACAAAGATGAGTACCTTTAATTCATGACAATTTTGTAGGATGATTGAGGATCATTAGATTCCATGCCTACATTTAAGGGGAAATACATGATTACACAATCAAAATTAGAGAAAGAAAAATAAGGTATAATGATATCAACATAATATATCATTAAATCATTCATAAATTATAGCTAAGAGGAAAACAAAAATTACACATCTACTTATTATAAAGATGATTATGAAAACTGGCCTTCTTAGAAAGAAATGGAAACTATTTATTGCATAGGTTATAAACTTTTAAAACATTATTTCTATAATGGAAAATGATGTGTAAAATAATAGGGTATCTATATCCCTTTAGAGATCAATACACAAGAAATAAAACTAGTAGTTTCATGTAGTAACACACAATGATAAGCAGATAGATAGAGAGGAATAGGAAATGGAAGCGACAAGCAAAAAATGAGGACAAAAAAATATTAGAATGCCAATGTCACCATTGGGTGTAGTAACTAACAAAGGAATGTCCAGAGTTCGATATATGTCATATCAAATGCAAACAACATAGTTAGTACATGCAGTGGTGGACAATGTATCTCCCCTATGTGTAGATATGTATTTATGCTATAGTAGATATAAACATGATTGATACATAGTGGTGCATACTTGTTGTATGGAACATTCCACAAGAGGGAATGTAACGAAGAATATAGTATTTTGTGGATAGCACCTTACAAAATATTGAAACAATACAACACTCTCAACAACATTCTTTTTCAAAATGAAATAATATAGCCGAAGGTAGACACCGACAATCAGTAATGCCTTACAAAGAAAAAGATAAATTGTATAACACTAACTATTTCATTGCATTGCAGGCATACCTAGAGAATAGAAGCCATAAATGAAAGAATATTCTTTTTAGCAACAATATTCACAAAAGAGCAAGATTCATAGTAACAAACATATGGAAAAATGTAGAATGTTCAAGAGTGCCAAATTGAGAATGCAACAATATATTAACATAAATTGTAAAACATTAACTATTTTACTGCATTGCAACCATAGCCACAAAATGGAAGCCATAAATCAAACAATATCAGTTTGAATGAGTACGATGTGAAACCCCATAAAAGTAAAAAGTCCACAGTGACGAAGCTATGTAAAAGTTTTATTTTAAGTGTTATATGGAACATTGATACCACCACAATTGATAAGAGGAATTTACATTATTTTATGCCAAAAAGTTAATATAATTATGTGAAATCTTAGAGTGTAAATGAAACATATGTCAAATAAGTGTTTAGATAAAAAATGCAGAACCTTAAGAATAAATAGATAATTGCATCCACACAATCCTATTGAAGTTTGATACAAAAATTTGAAACTATATATTTTTATTTTATTTGTAATCATTCTCAAAGGTCATTTACAAAACATTGCTTCCTCAAAATTCACATAATGCAATTTGATAACTTAACCTGTGGCGAGGCTGAACTCATAGAAGATCTAATGTTGTGAAAAGATCCATAGTACTGATCAATATAATATGAGATAAAAGATAATTCACTAAGATAGTACTATCTTATGTTAAACAATTTTTTTTTGTTTTGAATATGGTCTTGAAAAAATTGAAAGGAAATGTGAAGTTTAGTGAAATGAATATGTGTAATTGGTAGACAATATGTAAAGTAGTGAAAATAAAGAGTTCTATAATTTATAACAAAATAGTATGCAATGCATGTCCAATAAAAGGTATTAAATAAATAAGATGTAGGCATACCTTGTGGGTGCAATGAGATGTAGCATGAATAGAAGAAAAGAAGGCTTGTTTTACCCGCTACCATATTGGGTCTTGTAGTTGCATGGGCTATCACCAAAGCCCTGAGCAAGGACATACATTTACCACCACTATGATCAATGGTGAAACCGATGTTTCAGCACTTGAGAATTTTTTCTGAATATATGTTGTTTCTAGATATGTTATTGTGTGTGAGTTTTTCCACCCACAAACTAAAACATAATCAAATACCCAGTAACAATAAATATGAACCATTATGGATTGTGGAAACATCATAGTATTAACCTAGAAATTTTATTTAGTTGTAATTAGTCTTTTACATTTTGAGGAATATGTATAGTTGTATTATCTATGACAAACAATTTGACATGTAGATATGAAATATGAGATGGGATAAAGGATATCTAGCCTTACCTTCTATCTAAATAGAATGTAGTTGCAATGTGTAGACCATGCCAAACATGTGATTACAAAGTTATTTAGTATTGCGGAGATGTGAATCCATACTTCAGAATGTACGTTTTCATTGTAAAATGGTTTCAATGAGATTTAGTTAGACACAAGGATAATTTGAAGTTCAGTGCAGCGAAAATGTGTCATTAGTAGACAATATCTAAATGAAGAAATATAAATATCTCTATAGTTTATAACAAATAGTATCTAATGTATCTACAATAGAAGAGATCATAATAACAAGATGCAGGCCTACCTTTTTCAAAGAGAAAGAGACAATACATGGACTATTATTCCTTCCATATAATTTTCTTTTGGCACCTCACAATTTTGTTGAGCTGAAATCAGTGTTATCCATTTTTAAGAATATATATAGTTGTAGCATTTGTGATAAATAATTTTTGATGAAGTTGCAAAAAATGAGATGGAAATGATGAGATATTGCCTTACCTTGTATACAATTTTTTAAGAATATATATAGTTGTAGCATTTGTGATAAATAATTTTTGATGAAGTTGCAAAAAACGAGATGGAAATGATGAGATATAGCCTTACCTTGTATACAAATGGAATATAGTTGCAACTCAAACACCATGGAAAACTTGTGAGCATGAAGGTATTAAGAATTGTCAAGATCTAGAGTTTCAGTTGAAAATGTTTGCAATCTAAATTTGGTAGAATCTGATATAGTTAGAAACAAATGTTTCAAAAGTGATAGCTTTCGAAGCAACATTATTAGGTAAAGGAGAGGAAGGTATTCAGAGAAAAATTAAATATAGATAATATTTTGGTCAAGTAAGGAACATGAAGGAATCAATGTTTGTTGTTGGAGGCATGGGGAAACACAAGGAAATAGTTGAATATAAACTTCTCTTAGCAATCACTGTAGAAGGAAAACCTTGGATATGTTGGAAGAAGTGATTGCAACTACACTATGGAGTGAACAAGAAAGAAGGAAGATTAGGAATGGTTGGAATTGTAAAAGCATTAAAATGAAAAAGAAAAAGAGAAGTGGTATAGTTATTTTCAAGAAAAAAAACATTTCATCATGATGGGAATGCAGACAATTGTTGGAGGAAATCCTCTTCTTTGATTCAAAGTGCATTGTATTTGTTGGAATGCAGCCTAGAGTATCTATCAAAAGAGAAAGGTGGATCAATGTGTATTCTTGTTATTGATTTAACACGGGAGAGAGGTATGAACATTAGTCCTTTATTTTCTTTAGTTCCAATATCTATTTTAGCTCTACGTAGTGTCAAGCCTTGAGATTTATGTATTGTTATCACCCAAGACATTGTCAAGGGGATCTTCCTTTGGCTGCCTCATGTGATTGGGGGAATCAGGATAAATCATTGATTGTCTTGATGCCATGTTGGGAAAATGTAGATTCAAGAGTTGAAAACAACATATTCAGGTAGTTGAGGTGGTTTAACACCCCTAGCATATAAAATAGCCTTCACTAAACCCAATGATCCATTAACCAAGCCAGCAACCACCCAAATATTTACTGTCAACATTAGTTGTTGGAAAATTGCAAGCAAGAGCTCTACTTGAAGTTGTTCATCATCACCATGATCATGTTTGTTTTGTTGAGAACTTTCAGTAACACTAATTTCAATTAGAATATTTAACTACTGAAGCATTTTCCTTTTATGTAAAGTAACCAACCTATTTGTTGGGAATAAGTGGATAGCCTCATCAAACTCTTGGTTTTGTTTAGTTGTAAGCATGGATTTTGAATGATTTATAAGAATTTTCTAGTCAAATTGGGATGCCTAAAAATTTCTAATATTCAAAAGGATTGTATGAAATTGTTGTTGTAAATTTAGTTGTCCATGCTGGAAAAAGATAGTGTCAAGTGTGAGAAAAATATTAAAATTGTTCCAAAGAGCCAATACTATGGAGTGAGAACCATAGATAGGCTTGTCCAAAACAGGAGGTCGTTGTGCTAGGTCACCCACGAGTATAATAGAGACACCACCAAATGGATGCATATGTCTAGTAGGGAATGGTTGTTGCAATCGACTATCTATTTTAAGCAACAACTTCAGACCCAAGAAGCTCATTTCATCAATTAAGATGCACTTAATATGTTTGAAGTTGTCTTTAAATATGGTCAATGGCTATCCTTTTAATGGATTCATATCTCTAATTGGTATCTAGAGAGCTATATGCACTGTTGAGGCACGAATATTGTAAGTAACCACACCTTTTGGTGCCAAAGAAACCAAAGGATTCATTCTCTGATTTAGCAATGTATTTAGTGCTCTCCAGATCTTGTTGATAAGGAATGAGTTTCCTATACCAGAAGTTACTTGAATGATCATATATAATAGTGATGATGAAGATGGGTCAAGATGGTGTTGTTCAATGATATTCAAAGCAAGTTGTTGCCTAGGAGATAGTTGATGACAAAGTGTAGGCACTACCAACAAGCAAAGAGTGTCTTCAATTGTATGCAATTTACTTGTTGAAATGAACTATTCAACAATGATCTCCAAATTCTCTTCAACATGGTGTGTGTCCCACTTGTGATGTAGATCAAAGTCACCTACCCAATAGTTGCAACTGGTCAAAACAAACATTTTTTGTGGAACCAAGTCGAGAAAGCAACTTCCATTCATATTCATCTACATGGGGTGGAGAGTACACACTATCAGTATCACTTTCACCATCATCTTCATCAATAAGGGGAGTAATAACTCTATTGACATTCTGAGCATCATAGCCAAAAAAATAAAATAGCCTCCAATTTCGTGTTACGATTTCTCTTGTAAGACCTATGTCTACATCAAAATTTTGGAAAGGCTTGTATAGTAGCAATTCTGACCAAAAAAATGTTTCAAATACATCACTTCATTTTGATAGGGTGGTCTTGAAAAGATGGTAAAAAATGATGATAGCAGGATGTGGCTAGGAACCCTAGGCTGCACCTTTGTGATTTCTTAGATATGTATATAGTTGTGTAGATTTAATAAAGGATATTGTCTCCATTTCAGCTAGTCTTTGCATGTAGGAATGAATATAACCATTTTCAAGCTCGTCACAACTATCAACTATTTTCAAATTGTGAAATGTCTACTTGTTGATGTTCAAAGACAGGAAATGTCAGCTTGAGATGACAAGGGGAAACTTTTGTAGCATATGGCATATTTTTTGTACACCAATTTCATAATCTGCAACCAAGTTCAACGTGAATTTTTGGTAGGCAAGCAACTCTTTATCACTAGATCAATTTGTATTGTGAAACCTCTGCAAGATATCAATATAGCTTTTAGATTATTTTTCAAACTTTGATGCATATTTGGAAATATAGTCTAGCACAATTTGTCTAGACAATATTGGTTGGAAATCAACATTTGCTCACCAAATTGCAAGCATCTCAATGTTGTGGATATTAATACATTCATCATTTCTTGCTAGCTTATACAATTTTTTCAATTCACTATTAATTACCAATGTCGATGATGGTTGTGTATTCCATAGAGCTTTGTAGTGACCTTGTAATTGTTGGCCTTTTTTCCTAAGGCAAGTGTATTGAGTACACTTGGTATTCCTTTGCATTGTGATTAACAATTGTTCATAATCCACCATTGGATCCATGCAAGAGATTTGCATAGTATTAAGCAAGCATGGGTCCTCCAAAGCTGAGTGGTGGACCCTTGATATTAGGGTACCGTAGAAAATTAGACACACTTGAGAAAAGAGACATTTTCAAACATAATTGGACCCACTTTTGAGTCCCCTTACATCATTTACCCCTCAAAAAAACATTTATAGGCCCCTTAGACCCATTATTTTTTATCTAGAGGCTCGTTTTACCTGATAAATCACATAAAACCTGACAAACAACATTTAATTATCTCAAACCCCGAAAGCCCAACTTCAAATAGCAACAGTGGGACCCATTCACCACCTTGGGAAAATTAGTTCCCTTTGGTGGGACCCATTCACCAAGGGTGGTGAATGAGTCCCCTTTGAGGGAAAATTCAAATTTAAGCATGAATTTAATCAATTTAACTTTAATTTTTGGTGAATGTTGACCTCTCAGGTCTAATTAATAGGAAAATAAGGTGTTGTTGCTTATAAATACTCATTTCAAGTCATTTTGCACATCCTTTTATCATATTTTCTTATCTTTTTATCATTCTTCAAGAGAAATTCATAAATTAAAGTCTTCCACAACAAGTTTCATTAGCAAAAGTTGAAGTTTTAGGGCAGCAAACTAGGTTTTCTTGCAGGTCTTGAAGCTCACTTCTCTTGTCAAGATCCAACATTGCAAAGGGTTGATAATGGATGCCTATGGTGAATCATGAAGAAATATAGGGTGAAGAGGTGCAAATAGCCACCAAATCACACCTAAGGACTTGGTTTTTCTATTGATTCCATCTTCCTTTTTCATTCTATCTTCATATTAAGGTTTGCTTATTGTTTTTTTATCATTTGCATGCCATTTCATTTCCTATTTTTCATGTGTTGTAATGTTTCTGTAGTTGATATCTTGAATGTCTTATTCTAGATCAATAGAATAGGGTTTTGTTATGATTCAGACTTTCCTAGTCTTTAACACATCTAAGGCTAGGGTTTATGCAGATTTTTCTCTATTAAAGGTTTAATTATCCAACTGGGGTTTGAACAAGGAAAACCCCCATTAGAAAAACAATTTTGAGTTGTTTTACAAGAATTTTTCGAGATCCAAAGTTGGGTTTCCATTAGAAATTGTTGTACAGGTGTAGAGGTGCATGACAAAACTTTGTAATTATAGAAATATGAAAGTAGATTGACTCACCATGCATGGCGAATGAGTCCCTCTTGAGGTGCAAATTTGAGTCTAATGCAGATCTAGGTCCCCGACTATCAGAAAAAGCTTATGTGTAGAAAAGTCATGATCTGGGACTAATTCGCCCAAGGTGGTGAATGAGTCATAGTCAGTCTATATTCAAGTTTAATCAATTTTCCAGATTGTTTTCAAATCTTCTCCAATTTTCCAGGTGCACTCATTTTGAGAAACAACCTTTAAATAATTTTTGCAAACAACACTATTTTTCAAACATAGCATAGATCTTAGTTTTGCATTGGGTGGTCCCACAATAGTGGTTTACAATTTTTGGCCAAACTGGACACTGAAATTGTTTTTTTAAACTAAATCTTCACATTCGAGCACCCATAGTGGTTAAAGCATGAAGAATTTGAAGATGATGAAAACTAGAGTCTCATCACATTTTTTGAATTAGATTACACTTCTTTTTCCATCTCCCACGAAAACTAGTTTTTTTCAAAAAACAACATTTTTAAAAAGTGGCGCACTCCGTATAACGCATAACTTTTTTTACATGAAGGATAAAATTCTATTTTTTTTGAATTTAGCTTTGTAACTCTGATATCTAGTGCTTCCACTTGGTTATAAAGTTTTTTATTGAATATTTTTTCTTTAACCAAGTTTCAAAGTCAAACCAATTACAATTCAAACATAGTGCGATTGTATAATGCATAACTTTTATTGTACACATCAAAATTCAATTTTATTTTTTTGTTGGATCAAGGACTTCAATATCTGGTGCACTCATATTTTTCAATTTTTTTTTGATAATCTACTATTTTTCCATATGTGCAGAACAAAAATCTTCATTTTCGATGAAAAACCTGTGTTTAATAAAACTAAAAAAACAAATACATAATAAAACCAAAACATATTAAAATTATATTCATTGGATAGCTCATTCTAAGAACTACCTAATTCAAGTTGGGTTTGTGAAGATTCCTCCATTTTCATCCTCAACCTGAGCTCTGAAGTGCCAAAATTCAAGTTTTTTTGTGTCTCAGGGAGGGGATGAGGAATAAAGGGGGTTTGAACGAACCCCTAGGGATTCAAGCGAACCCATAAGGGTTCGTTCGAACTAGGGTTCATTCAAACCCTGGTTCATTTTGAACCCCCCTTCTATGAGGGGTTTTGATGGATTTTTTTGCAGGAAATTATTAGGAGGGTTTGCCTGAATCTAGGTTCTAGCGAACCCCTAATGTGTTCGGTCTAACCAATAGGTTCGTACGAACCCCTAAAATCATTTTTTTGCCATCCATTCATTTTCTGTGAGTTTTCCTTCCTCACTTCAATTGTAAACCACTATTATGTCTTCACCCCATTCATAATCTATTGTATAAATCATTTAATTGCATTTAGTTTACTTCATTTAGCTTAGAAAACATCCTTCATAACATAAATTAAATGAACCCTTAGCACTTTTGGCCTAACTCTCTCCTTTTAGGTGAAAAAACCTAGAAGATTAAGGGAAGTCCTAAGAGCCAAAAATCTACAGTTCAATTAGCTAATCCAAGGAACGAGGGTTCCATGCTGAAACATAGCAATCAAAGAAGTTTTTTTCCTATTGAAGCTCATGTGGGTTGGACCAATCAAGCATGTCCATGTTCGAGGCATTTGGGAGCCACAAGAAACTATGGAAATGTGTTGATCCATGATGTTTCCACTCATACCTATAATAGTAGTCCTTTGTGTGGAAAATCCTCTCAATAACCTCTTCACAAAAAATGGTGAATCACAAGTGCATGTACAAGGTTGCTATGTGTGGGTTATGTACAACATTTTCTGTGAAGCATCTTTTGGAGTATGGAATATGTAATTGGGCATGAGGATCAATTACCATATGCAAATCAAGCCATTTTTGTGTCTACAGAGCTCAAAGTGAAGAAAGTATTTAGTGTACCACACTGGTGGATCACTATTGGGTGCTCTTGATGACACTTGACCCAGGGTGTGTGCAAGAAGTTGAATCCACCTTTTGGCCAAAAAGTGGAAGTGTTTTCCTTGATTTTTAGAATTTTTCAAAATTGACCTAAAAATTTGAAGCACTTAAAGGCTGAATCTTAAAAAAAATTAGCAATATGAAATGTAGTACTCAAAGTCTAGTTTCGAAATATGTAATTTATTTATTTTATTTTTTTTAGACTGCAGGAATCGGGTAGCACGACCCCCTATAAACTGCAGTGCGCCTGGTAAACTTTTTTACGTGACCGGCGGCGCTGGCGCGACACGCCCTCCGGTACCACGGGACGGGGGGGAGACTAGAACTTGTGACCAGCAGAGCCGCAACAGAATTACTTAGCCAACCAAGCTAGGGCCCCCGCCCGAAATATGTAATTTATTTTAATACCCACATGACAGAAATTTATTTTGAATAGGCATGTCTAAAAACCATTGTTTAAAAGTCACCTTTTTTTTACCATACCATGCACTTGTACATCATCCATATTTTAACCTAAGTAATTGTTTTTTTCTAAATCCTTTTGGGAAATGATCTCTAACACATTGAAGAATGTTCATAATATTTTTTTGTAATTTTTTTTTAATATATATATATATATATATTAATTTTTTATTGGTTGTAATTGGTGGTTTGAAAATCTCAGGTGTACGTCACACATAAGATGACTTAAACATATCATTTTCTTAATTTTATTTTTTCCAATTGAATAGAACTGTCTAAATATTTTTCACATGCAATTCTTTTCCAAAATATTATTTTAATAAAATGTTATTAAAATAATAAAAAAACCTGATATTTTTGGTTTATGGACCAATTTCATCAAAAAATATTTGAAAAATAGAAAATTAGTCCAATTGGAAAAAACATTATATGTTTAGAGTCTACACAATCTCATCCCAAATGGGTTTTAATTTCATATAATCATTTTCAAAATAACCATGTTAGCCATATCAACATAGTCAAATTTTCTCTCAATATTGTCATGACCTTGTACTTGTAGGTACAAGGCTAAGGTTTGGGTTACCATGCCTTTTCTAAGCCTAAATCCAAATGAGAAAAATGGATTGTGATTTCCAAACCTTTTGGAATGAGTACCCACTTTAAAATGGGTACCTATTTTAAAGTTGAAAAATGATACTTCCACTAGAAGTGGAATCAATTTCTTGCACTTACCCCCCAATACGAGCATGTTCCTCACTGGTATGCACCAAAGTGAACAAGTTGGTTTGCTATCTAGGTGTCTAGTGCCTCCCGAAGTAATTTTCACAAAGCAATAACAAAACTTTGGGATGATTTCCTCCAAATTTGTTTTCATAAAAAGTGAATCCAATTGTTAGCTTCGATGTCTCCTAATCTAATTATAAAGGTAATATCTAAATATGACATTCCTCCCAAATCTATTATCATAGTATCTCATCAAGTGCAATGCATATTCACGTAAGTGATTCTATATGGTTCTCGATTGTAGGGGCATTTGCGTGCCAATGGGGAACAAGATTGGAAAGGCCGTGCTTAATAACCCTTTTGTATTATATTCATTGATAGGGATAGAATTTATCTTAGGCCAAGGAAAAGTATTTTGACCAATGTCTTTAATTTTTAAGTCATCTCTAATTGCTTTTAATTCCTGAGGATGGTTGGGCATCAATGGAATAAATGATGATGATTCCTCAATCTAAACTTCCTCATCAACAACACTTTCTGGAGTTTTCATTAACTAGTTCAACTATGTTATGTGTCAGTTCTTTCATTGTGTGCAAAAGATTAGAGATATTAGTACTTATAGTAGGAAAAAAAATTAAAGAATCACAATCTATTGCAACATCACTATAGTATGGGTCATTCTCAATTTTGCATACTCAGGCAACCATGACATTATGTTTGTCAACATAGCAATCATTTTTTTTCCTCTGAATGCCAATTCTTCACACAATCACCACTTCAAGATCATGTAGATAATGCAGTAACAAAGTTGAAATGTATGTGATGTCTTGAGGGAATCTTATAGTATGGCCACTATATTTGTATTGGCCTCCTCTAGCATGGGTTACTTGCAAAACTAGAGCAACTCTAGCTATAAGCATTTCTTGAATTTGAGTAAGCTTTGCAAGGGTAGGTGGTTGTGGGCCTTTATCCATCTTGTTCATTAAACTAAATCTATGGACACCTTGTTTAGAAGCACAATGCAAACACATGATGCATGTGTTGGATGCTTAGACTCTCATTCCAGCATAGCTTTCCTTGCAAACACTACAAATTTTCAAATCAGACAAAGCATCAATGCATCGACGGAAGGAATGCATTGCAAAAAGAAAAGTTTCACCAAACATGCTGCTTGAGTGGTGGGAAGCTGATGATATGGATGGCACGCCATGCCCGGAAAAGAATTGGGGTAGTTTAAAACTAGGTATTTTGGATGCAGCTTCATTGCGATTTTTGTGCAGGAGCTAGGAAGGGATGGGGGTTGCGGGGGTACAACAGTTAGCAAGTTCTGCTAGCAATTGCAGTGCACCTATTTCAACATGCAGGGCAAGGATAGGTGGGTCTAGAGCACCTATTTTTTGCAAGTACTTGGCCCACCGACTTGCGCAAATATGATCTCTATGGCACACATAATAAAGCTAGTTTATTTGGTGTTTTGTTTCCATTTTATGAACCATGCTTGTTGCAGCAATGGAATTCGAACAAGGTTGTGGAGCATACAATAATAATATTAAGAAAATAATAAAATGGTTGCAGAAACCAAATTAAGTAGAAATGGCATAAGTAAAGGGGTCAAGCTAATTGATTATGCAACAAAGTAGCCAAAAGTAGATAGAAACACTCAATAATGCCCTATGGAAAACAATATAAAGTGTATAACATTAACTATTTTACTATGTTCCAACCATTGACAAAAAATGGAAGCCATAGATGAAATAATATTGTTTTCAACATTGGCCTAGATGGAAAACTCACAAAACAAAATAATCCACAGTAAGAAAGCCATGCACAAAGAAAGGAAAACCCACACACACAAAAATTTGTTTTTTCAACAATTTCTAGGATTTTTCACCTAAAAGGAGAGAGTTAGGAAAAAAATTCTAAGGGTTCAATCAAATTAAGTTATGTAGCATGTTGTCTAAACTAAATGAAGTAAACTAAATTCCATTAAGTGATTTAGAAAGCTGAAATATAGATGCAAAACTAAGATTTAAACTATGTTTGAAAACACACTATGATATGCAAACAATGAACTAAATGATGAAATAACACAAAACAAAAAGAAATAGGATGAAACATAGTGCACATGGGAAATTTTTGATGAATCTAGAATATTGTGGATGCTGAATGAAATCATGAAAATTTCATAGTGTGACTCGTTCGCCGAGGGTGGTGAATTAGTCCTCCTACTGGCGAAAAGGTGTTAGAAACTGGTTTCTGGCTGTTGGGATCTGAAATCTGACAAAATTCAGATTATGATATTGCTATCAGGATTCAACCGTGTAGTTTCGAGTCAAACTCATTGACCCATGTTTCATGAGTAGTGGTTCAACGGAACC